>VTPC01005257.1:0-29818 GCA_011009095.1 Ignelater luminosus
TTTATTATGTTTCAGCATCGCATTAGTAACATAGCAGCTAGAGCCTGGTTTGATAAATATAGTACTCGTGTTTTGGTCGGTAATAGTGCATCAATCCTCTGTAAGTATTGATGTTCTGTCGGCCGAAATCAGTTAAATTGTATATTTGTAGATGTTGGAAGTGGTTCGAGCACAGATTGGGTTCAAAAAACTTATAACCAAACTATTAAATATTGCGCCACTGTCGAATTAAGAGATGATGGAAAGTATGGATTTCTGTTACCACCAGAACAAATCATTCCGGCAGGAGAAGAAACTTTTGATGCTGTAGTCAGTATTGTTAAACAACTTACTTAATGCTAAATCAGATTAGATCTATTTATAGTTAAAATTATTAGAATACTAGCTAAATACGAATTCTGATGAATATTAATGTACATAATAATATAATAATATTAAGTAATAAAAACATCTATGATTGATAATCTAACATTTTTCTTTACAAATTGAGCTAAAATACATCAAACACTTTGTTAAAACAGGTATCATACAGTGAGTGGCAAAAGTACGGGACAAATTCATTTGTTGCAAAATTCTCAAATACGACAAACACACGTTTTGATGTCAATGTTGATTCCTGATCGTAATTTGTTTTTGAGTGATGACGTCATTATAATTTCTTTTAAATGATACATCCCGTATACCTCAACAAGATCATAAAATTCTTTAGTTGCCTAAGAAGTACCTCCTGTCTTCTTTGTTATTAATAAATTTTATTTGGACGCTCTAAAATAAATAGAGAGATACTGACCATATCGCTGAAGGCAGTTAGGTTTACGTATTGGATATCACGTTTTGATTTTGCAGAACAAAAACAGCAGTCGCTTAGCTTTTTAGATAAAACTAGAGTGTGCCTTAATTGTTTGTTTAAGTTCACATTAGGAAGGTTGGTAAGAGATGCCTTGAGTTAGCTCCTTTACGGATAGTTTCAACTTTTTTTTTCTGAGATCTTTGCGTTTCGTCTCCATCTTCTTATCTTTAAGTCACTGTGTGTAAATGTCTCTGCTCGCCTTTTTATTTGCTGTCTTAACTGAGTTAATGTTAATGGCTCAACTATTCTTTCTTCTTCTCTTTCATTTTGCGTTTCTTCAAAGCCTTAGGATGTAATGGAATGTATCCAGAAGAAATATTCATGGTGATTAGCGACATGTTTGCGTTTTTGTGTGATGAGTAATCCCATGATAAAAAGTTGGTGCCTTCAAGCAAAAATACTGCTCTGTTGTGCCACTTCTTATGCAGAAAATCAGTTGTAAGGGTTTGCTAGTTTATGGAAGATTTTATATCATCAACCGATCTCGTGATTTAGAAGGTTAGACGTCTTTGTGGGTTCCCAAAAGCTCTTGTTTTTTCTTTTCTGTTTCCAAATAAAGTTAGGTCTATTTTTTGCCAAAAGTTGATTTGGTTTTTACGTCCAGGCACCTTGATTTAGAATCTGTGGCGTTCGGTTAGCTGATGATCTGGGTTTATTAGTACAGCTTGAGATTTCCAGTACTACAGATTGTTTCCTTTCAGACACAAACGGACAATACTTACAAATACCATTTTGCAACGATCGTGATCTGTTTTGAACGTCTGGCCGCCTTCGATAGAATTATTGGAGGGGTTGTTTCCTTTTAATTTGCAGAGTTTGCTTCCTCCATCAATGCTGTTGAGATACAGTCTTACTATACTCTTCACCGTTCACTGCTAAATTAATTTCCTTTAATTATATATTAATTTTGGCATAAAGGACTCTGTATCTAGATGATATTTTACTGCTATTGGTCTTGCTGGTGGGAGTTGTGGGGAGATAGAGCTCAAATTTGGTAAAGCTTTAGAAAAATATTATGTCGAGTTGATGTATATTTTAACTTGACTACTTGTACGTTTTTATCCCTGAAAAGTGATGACTAGTACTGTATAGGAGATTCACAGCTAAATTTTGTTATTATGCCATGTCGTTCATTAAAGTTTGAGATTAAAAAAATATTCTTTTCTTGCATAAGTACCTCATTTCAGGTAATGCGATTCAGCCGTACTGTAATGCTGTTTGGTTGGAGTTTTTGCCTTATTGTTAGGTTTGAAAAGTTACTTTCAAAAATGTGAGTCATTTGTTCCTCCTTTTTTAACTTTCTAATAGCCTCGGAATACCTTATGTTGCGAAGAGAAGAATGTGAACGAGGTATTCCTTTGAATGAAAACGGGTTGGGCTCCGCCCTCTGTTAATCTCCTAAAGAATTAATTACGAACACGGGAGGAGCTATTACTACCTCTAACGAATAGGGCTTCACCCCCCCGTCGACTTTCTACTAAAGCTAAATGCAGTAACAGGTCAGGTTTTGCTCTTATTAACTTTCTTCAAAGAGCTAACTACAAAGACATGTCGGGCCTTGCCCTTCATTAACCTTCTTTAAGAAAGCTTCCCCCTCCAAAGGTCCATCTACGGTATTGTGTGAAAATAAAAAAAAAGTTTTCCACTTTATTCTGCTTTCATGGAAGCTCGAAGAACCAATTTTTGAGACTTTTGATATTTTCCGCCTCCCGACCATTTTCCTCATCCCGTCTTCTCGGAATTGGACATTAGCCAAAACAGAAAAAAAGAAAAAAGCATTCTTTACTTTATCTGTATATACTTATGTGCTTTGCTTTCTCGAAGACGGTAGCCATAGGTAGATTTGGTTACCGATGCCTTCCTCTGGATTGAAAGCCTCTTCTTTAATTGATGTAAAGGCAATTATTCTGAGAATTTCATCAAAAAGCGAACCTATAGATCGCCTTTCGTAATTTTTAATACTTCAACAGTGAAACATCTGCGTATTCGAGCCTTTCCGCCATGGTCCAGAACAATAGCATGTCCTCTGGAACCTGGTCCTTGTCTTCTGCACCCCAGTTGCTCCCTCCAGAATCGCTTCCTCCATCTATTGGTTAGTTCAGCCCTTTTTCACTTCTATTACTGTCTGATGGATTAGCTGCCTTCTTCGACTTCTCAAGCAAAGCTTTCTTGGTTTTGGGTTGCTGACTTTCCAGTAGTTCGGCCTTGTATGATGAAGAAGTGACAATGTTGGCTTTTGCTTTTCTTTTGGAGCTGAGTCCTGGCTTTTCTGTCCTCTTTGGTACAGGAAAAATGTTGGGCAAAACGGTAAAAACCTGAAAATCTGATGCTGACTTCGACGTCGCAAACAAAGCTCTCTTGGCCTTGGATTGCTGACTTTTCAGTAGTCCAGCTTTATACGGCGAAGAAGTGACGATGTTGGTTTTTTCTTTTCTCTTGGAGCTGGGTCCTGGCTTTTCTGTCCTCTTTGGTACAGGAAAAATGTTGTTGGACAAAACGGTAAAAACCTGAAAATCTGATGCCTTGGGTTTTTGACTTTCCGGTAGTTCAGCTTTATATGGCGAAGAAGTGACAACGCTGGCTTTTTTTTTCTCTTGGAGCTGGGTTCACGCTTTTCCGTCATTTTTGGTACGGGAAAAATATTCTCTGGCGAAACGATAAAAGCCTGAGAATCTGATGCTGATGCCGCTGTTGTGTGACTGTCTCTTGTCTGAATGGAAACTACTGATTTGTAAACATCAGTTGTATTACATGGGCAAAACTTCTTTGGTGTAGATATTTCTGCTTACTGGCCACAAATCAGTCTTTCTGAAGCTTGACAGAGCATTGGTCGTTGTGGCAGAATTGATAACAGCTTTCCGCACAAGATCAGCAATCTGAAACTCGCTCACCATTCTGCCAGGATGAAAACTCAGCCAGCATCTAACTTCGTTGGTGTAGTAAGCGGACAACGATTTCATGAGCCCTACGTCATAAGGCTGCATCCGATTCGTACAGTGTGGTGCGAAACATAAAATAATGACACCCTTCCCGTGCATAGTTTATCACTTCTAGGAAAAAATATAGTTTATAATTTATGTTAGCTGAAGGGGTGCGCGCATATAAAAACTCTTCTTGAAAACTATTTTTTCTAGATGTCTTCGTTGTTATCTTCAAAGTGGCAGCATGCTATTATTCCGAAATCGACATGAAACATGTTTTTTTTGAAAATTTCCCAATGATTTTCCATGGATTTTTTGCAATTTTTACTGCAACAGTGAGAACTGGTTCCAAACATGTCGACTACATCGAAAGCGAGATGAACTGCCACCTAAGAGCGGTTAAACATGAGAAAAATGAAGAAAATGGCAAACTTTTTCAATTCTTCACGGCCAGGATGGTTTTTCCGGAAAACTAATATCGGATTCGGTCTGAATAGTCATGAATGACCTTGGGATCATACGCAACTGATTGCAAAAAGAGTTTTCAAATTCGTGCTCATTGACTGGAATATAACTTCAAGTTTTATTTCAGATATGCTGTCTTTCAAATTTCCTTGTAGTCTTTCGCTTGATTTGCAAGATATCCATCACCCCAATCTTAATAAGTGGAAAACATTCTTGTTGTCATCACAGTTTTTACCAGGCAAACTTTAAAACTCCGAATCTGCTGGCACGTTTAATATCAAGAATTCGCAAAAAAATTAAAGAGTTCGACTTAAATTTTACAAAACTGACCTCACGGAAAAGGATTAGTTAAGGCTATCACCTATAATCTTCAATGTGTTTTCAAAAAATATACCCAGGAATGCTTTTGAAGACATGATTAAGCAAAACATCAAAAGGAAGACAACAAAAAAAAAACTAATTAATGTAAAGCAAGATGCAATAACAACTAGAAAAAAGGATGCATTGTGTTACTTTACATTCAGGATTTCTGCCAAGAGATACAAAAAACCCAGATCTGCTTGATTAGTTGTGAAAATTGGTTCAATCCAAATATGATCATTGCAGTTTGGAATTGGAAGGAAATGAGCTTTTGGTGTCAACATCAATTAATGACCAAAGCTCAAGAGCGTTTTAGGGACATCAACGTTGTAGTTCATTATGCAGGCAAAGGCAATTGTTGATAGAAAAAAGAAGCCTTTATAACATTTAAATTACTTTGATGTTCTGTTTAAAATTGGAAAATTTCATTCTTGAGAATTTTAAAAAAATAGCAAAACCAGGCTTTATAAAATTTATTATCTTGGTACATACAGCTAGGAGTTTCCAAATTAATTACCTACTTTTAGTAGGAACATAAGGAGATATTTAAAAGCTACAAAATCACTACAAAATAATCAGACTGATTGATGCAGAAAATCGAAAGGTGGTCAACGATAAAAGGAATACAACAGTAATACTGAGAGACTGCAATTCCAAGTTGTATACCATTACCACCATCTGCATGTCAAAGTCTTCCTCTAGCTATCTTATCATCACAAATCTCAATAACTAATAGGTATTGCTCTAATAGAAAATTTTATTAATAACATTTGATGAATATCGTGTTATTCTTTTCTTTCAAAATTAATAATAAAAAGAAAAAAGTTAGATTGTATTTCAAAGCTAGTTTTAATGACCTTCAGTTGGTTGGAAATAATTCATCAATGCAGGTATGTATAAAAAGGATGAATAATTTTTGCCTTTCATATAGTACTTTAATCTAATAATGTAAAAATGTATAAGTAAGTAACTAATTTAGAATTGAGGTAATTTCCAATTAATATTTGAGACATAAACAATTTAAATAAACAAGGAAAATTAAAATAATGAACCCATTTGTACTATCTCAGAGGATTTTATTAAAATTATCCTCTTTTCTTTTGCTTTAAGTTACATATCCTACCGAGACCTATTGCTTTTTATTTTTATAATTAAGCCTTAAATATTGTAAGAGTTTAATGAGTTAATTAGATACGTTAAGTAGAATAATCTACATGCTGAACTTTCTTTTGTTTGTTTCTTTGAAATTCTTTCATTCTGCTTCATAATGATTTTTTTTATTAGCCCACTATTCTCTTTAAAAAGAAATTAGAAGTCATCAGTAGGTATTTCAACAATTCAAAGGACACAAAACGATTCTTTAGATTTAGATTAATTTGTAAAGTGACTTCATGTGTTTTAAAAGCATAAGGGTAAATTACCAATAAATTATTATCAAGAACACAAAACGATCCAATTGGTCGATTAGTAGTTAGCATTTATTACATGATAAGCTATAGAATAATAATAATAAGATTTGTATAGTTTTTTTTAGATAAAAGTAAATATAAATTAAAATTGACAAAATCTTAATTTGCTTTTACAGTTTAGATTAGATAAAACACCTAATATAATAATTAAAAGATTTTCTCTGAAATTACTGCCATCTTTTGTTCTCAACATAAAGCTTTGCGTGTATAATGGGTTGCATAACTATAAATATGAATATTTTGTTACCGTCTACACTTAATTTCTTTTTTGTAATTTTAGGCCAATTATATATTATTCATCTTTTTATCACTAACAAACATTGAAAGTGGTAAGTGCTGGAAGACTTCGTAGGATTTAGGATATTCTTGTCATCGACATCCGGCAATGAAATGTAGATGTCTGTCTAATTTTACTTTAATACATAGAGAAATATCAAGTACTTGTGCAATATACATTAAAGTTCTTTTCTTTGGGCAAAATTTTGAAATTATCCAGTCACCCACTTGCAACGCTGACACGTCACTGCTAATAATTTTCATAAAGTCTTGTTCTTCTGTCATCTCGCGTAAGTCTTCTTCGGGCTCATTCTCGTCCGATTCATTCAGTAATTGTTCAAGATTTTCGTCATCTGAGTTTGTCTTCCGGCAGTTTTTGACTTGTTTCTTATTCTTAATTCTTGCCTCGTTTTCTTTGAACTGTGCGACTGCATCTAGCGATGTTATCACCTCGGCTTCTCCACATATTTGCTTTCTTTCCAATTGTAGTTTTGGAGATTATTTTACGTGTTCTAAGAGTAATTACTCAAATGTTTTATTTTGAAAGTTTAACATTGGGATCGCAGATATGTTGTTTAAACTTGAAGGGAGTCTGCTTCTTCAGAAGCATAGCTTAAAGTGTATGGCGCAGGTTCTGCAGTTTGGTTTGAAGTTGAGTGTACATCACAAGCAGCTGGTTCCTTTGCTTGATGTGTACACCACGTTTGGTAGGCTGCTGGGTCAAAATTGACTTTGGCAACAACCGTGCTTGAAAAAGGAAAAATCCCAGTTTTCTGAAATCCGCATTGAATGATGGTTGGATTTAATTTCATCCAAATTCTTAAAACAATAACACCAAAAACTGCTTCTAGTAACTTATTTTTGTGATTTTCTCTTTGCCATTTTATCAGCTCTTTATCCTTCATTAATCTCAAGGGTCTGAACACACAGAGGCCCATCGGTTGTAGAACGTGACTTTTATGTGGCGCTAACTTTAAAATGACTACGTTCTCTTGCCTTGTTTTCTAGACTAGTGCAATACTGAGATGTGAAACATGACCGTCATATACTAAGACAGCTGGTCTCTCAGGGTGTATATTTTTGGTAAAACTATTTGTAAAGAAGTTGGAAAAGGTTTCGGCTTCCATCCACCCCATTTTTAGTGGCAGCGTAAGTTGCCCCATCATACTCTTCTTGTTTAGCCGGGATCCACGAGTTCCACGCATGTTTCCCTTTAAAAACAATTAGCGGAGGGAGCTTTTTTTTGGCTGCATTGCCTTCCTTCAGCACAGTCATATTATTTTTACCTGGGTCGCTGGACGTTTTGTGAGCAGCAATGCACTTTTCCCCAACCCCTTCGATTCTGCTTGGGTTTAAACAAAAACTCGTTTCATCACTATTCCAAATAAAAGTTGAAGGAACATCACTTTGTGTTTTTTTCTGATTTGGGCTGAAGGTTTTTTTAAAACGAATCAAGTAATCATCACCTGGGATTCCTTAAAAGATATGGAAATATTGTTCTTTTTGACGTATCGTCCAACTCTTTCTTAGAGAACCCAAAGCTCCACTTCTTCATTGTCTTCACACATTTAGCTATTTCCACTTCTTCGGCATAAGGAATATCAGTAGGTCTGCTCATTGTTTGACTTTTAACTCCCAGACGTTTAAATGTGACTATATCAGGGTTTTTAGCCAAGTTGACAAAAATCAACGTTCTTCGACTGTCGATTGCGGCCATACGGCTGAACAGAATTTGGCTTGGGGGTACCTCATTCGACCCAGAATATTATGCTCTTTAATTTATCTTATAGTGATTTGTTTGCTACGATGAACCGTTCTGAAGTTATAAGCGGAAAACCAAAAAAAAGTCCCAACATTTTGTGGTTTTTGCGTTTTTGAAGATGGTCCCTCACGAAATTTTGTTGGCAAACTTCAGACATCAAGAATAAAAGAGATCAAATTTTTCATCCATCAAACACCTGGTTACTGGACTACTGTGGTGCTTTTCTAATCTTGAATCTTCTAGGTAGATCGAATCATACTTATCACTGGTAAACAAAGATTTTGTTAAATGGGCAACTTCACTCTATCCTAAAGTATTTTTGTCCCTTCATTCAAAATTAGCGATCAGAAATTGTCTGATGGCAACCAATTTTTTGTAATATTGCATTTGTAATAGTTTTGCCCTTGTAATGATATTTCTTTGCATTTTATAGGCTGGAATATTTAAAAATCTGTTTTGTTTTCATAAAACAGATATGTCTTCATCCAGTCATCTGCAGGGATTGCTCAATGAGTTAATGAGGAGGGAAGACATCACAGTAGGGTTTCTAAGAATGACTAATTTATGCGCTTTGAACTCACAAAGACTGCGTACCACGGGCTTCATTCGTATACATCACTTATATTTCTGTCCCCCTATTTCCATTTACGTTCATCTTTTATTATCACAATCTTAGTTTGTTAATCATTGCACCCCATATGTTCGTTGTTCATCATGTGTTACATAACTTATAAGCTGTCTCAACGGTAAAAGGACGTTACATACCATTTGCAATCCCAACGGTATGGTGGGAGCCCAAAGATCATTGTGCAGACTGTTATTCTTGCACGACAAAGACTACTGGTATAACGAATAAAATAAAAAATTTAGTGTTTGATTTTTGCCTCACATAGTTCTGAGTAGAGTTCCCACTCCGCCTACAACTTGGACTGTGGATCTTGAGAAAGATGTAAACGCTGATTTGGCTGAAGAAGAAGCTGTCGCAGAAAACACTGATTTTTTAGGAGGTAAGTCTGAAGAGCCTCAGGAATTAAGCCAGGTTGATCTAAACAACTTCGTTCGTAATCTGGACCTTTCAAAATGCCAGGCGGAGCTGTTGGCTTCGAGATTTAAAGGCTAGCATTTGCTGGATCAAGGAACTAAAATATGCGCTTTCCATCATAATCAGCAAAAGCTTGAACACTTGTTTTCCATGGACGGCGACTTAGTTTATTGTAACCACGTAAACTTTCCGCTGGATGCAATGGGATAGGAGCACAATCCTCAAGGGTGGAGGCTTTCTATAGATTCTTCGAAAGTTAGTGGTCGGCCTTGACTTCGCTCTTGGCGAAAACTTATTTTCGCTGCGGTTTACGAGCTTGCAAGTCTTTTCAAGGCGAATTTCGCTTTTTCAAAAGGCATTTTTGACTTTCTTCTAAGTGTTAATAATTCAACTTAACTTAATTATTTGAGTGCGCTCTGGTGTAATTACTTTGACAGTTTTTTTTTTATTGTGACCGATACTTAAGGGAGATTTGGGACGTATGATGCTAATAAAGATCTTCAAATTTGTTTTAGTTGTATTTCCTATAATCTGAAGCAAACATTCCAGCGTAACAGATCACTTCGATTTTGTTCAAAGTCCAGGCGATCGTTTTGGGCCTGTAGCCAGAGATTGTTAAATTCTGAGAATTAGGAAGTTTCTTGAAGGGTTGTGTTTGGCATTAATGCAACCTACATCAGAAAGGCAGGCTTCTTGTAACCCAGCGATATTTACTTTGTTGGTTTACCTGCAAATTTAATTTTGTTTGGCTTAACCGTCAAAAACTAAAATTGTAACGTCTTATAGAAATTTTTACACGCATCAGCTTTTATAAAAGTCTTTAAACAGTTTTATCATTGCAATACTTTGCAATCTTTTTAAATTTATTTTTTAAAAGAGTGCCACTTGAATATCATTTTGTGAATTGAAAAACTTGTTTACTGATTACAACTCTGATATGTAAAGATTAAGCGGACTATTGGTTATGATACTTTAGTATTAATTGCTTTTAAATGTTTTTATATTTATCTGTATAGTTAATTATGCTCCCATTGTTTTTTTGCTGTGATTTGTTATTTACCTTAGTAAAGGGTTTTCCAATAAGAGGTGTTATTTTGATATTCAAAGAAAAGTGCCATTTTTTAATATAAATGATCGGATGTTTATTTCATTATAAAGAGGAAGGTATGCCGTTAATAGTGGAAAATAACATCAGGCAAATGACCACCACGACCACGCTTACAGGACAATATCCTTTTCATGAAATTTTCCATAACCAAATCGCAAAGTGGCTGCCCTATGTCCTCGATAGCCTCACGAATTCCACCTTTGAGGTCTTGAATCGACGCTGGGCTGTTGGCGTAGACCTTCTCTTTCACGTGGCCCCAAAGAAAGAAGTCGCAAGGTGTTAAATCACAAGATCTCGGTGGCCAATTGTGATCACCTCTTCGAGAGATAACACGGTCCGGAAACTTTTTCCGTAAAAGATCAATGGTTTCGTTGCTTGTGTGGCACGTAGCGCCGTCTTGTTGAAAGTAAACGTTGTCCAGATCAATACCATCCAATTCCGGCCATAAAAAATCGTTAATCATCTCTCGATAGCGGAATCCAGTCACCGTAACTGTTGCTCCAGCCTCGTTTTCGAAAAAGTAAGGTCCAATGACTCCGCCGGACCATAAACCGCACCAAACAGTCACACGTTGAGGATAGAGAGACTTTTCAACAATAACTCTTGGATTTTCTGAGCCCCAGATCCGACAATTTTGCTTGTTGACGAAGCCACCGAGGTGGAAATGGGCCTCATCACTCAAGATGATTTTTCGATGGAATTCTGGATCATTTTCATGCATTTCAACGACCCGATCAGCAAAGACACGACGTTGTTGATGATCGGCCGGCTTGAGTTCTTGTGTTAACTGGACTTTATAAGCCTTAAGACCCAAATCTTTATGCAAAATACGGTGTAATGACGTTTGTGGAATGGCTAATTCCAAAGAACGACGAGGAATGGACAAACCTGGGTTTTCTTTAACACTTTCGGCTACAACAGCAATATTCTCGGCTGTTCTTGAGCGACGTGCACGGGTTTTATTCTTCACATCACTAACTTGTCCCAAGAGCTCGAATTTTTTCACCAATTTCTGTATTGCGGTCCGACAAGGTGCTTCACGGTGACCCAAAAATGTTCGAGTTTTACGAACCGTCTCTGCCAAATTTTCACCATTTTTATAGTGAATTTTAATAATTTCAATGCGTTGTTGAAGCGTGTATCGTTCCATATTTATTAATGGCGTAGTTTCTACTTGTCAAATGTCAAAAAATGATAGCTTCAAAAGTGACATCTACCGAAATAGCGGGCTATTCAAAATAACACCTCTTATTGGAAACCCCTTTATATTTGTGAGTGATATACTGATTTTGATATATACTTGGTGGATAATTGGATAATTGTTAATTCAAGAAATTTTAAGAACGTACTTTAATATCTTTTTAAAAATATTTTAAACGCTTACACAATGTAAATTTTCTAAAAGGTAATAATCTTTCTTTTGTCTAATTCCTCTTAAAGTACCTACCACAATATTTCCTTAGAAGACTGTAGCATTATCTACTTCTATGGAAAACGCAGAGAATCACAAACCACACCCCTTTGTTATGCACAGGAATAGAGAAATATGCAATAACAGGGACATCATCAAATTTGTTGCCAGGATCTAAGCGATAACCATTGCGCGCTGTATCATTAAAAAAAGGCCCCGGGGCCAAATTAGTTCGTATAAAAGTCTAATCAGACAGTTCAATGTAATTGTTAAATGTTGGAAACGATTCCTACATCTGGCCAAGTGTCGATTTAGTTCGAAGAAGAAGAACCTTTAGCAAACTTCGTAAACTCTATCTTGTATACTGAACTCTGTGGACTTTAAATTTTTTTTTGTTCATTCTTGTAGCAGTTATTCATCTAAACTTCTCTTTTTATGTAGCATTACGCTTCAAGCGTAACAATATTCACCAGTATTATTAGAATGCCATGTTATGTTTACATGGTGGCTTTTTTAAAATACTCTGAAGAAAATGTACTTACATACAATCTATCTTAGTAATTATTAAAATCACTTTCATTCTATTATTAGAAGTAAATAATGGAATAAAAAAACATATTTGAACTACGGAATTTCTAGTAATAGAACTATTGTAATATCTATACTGCAAATAACTAATCACGTAATTTATTGATTCTTATCAAGTCCTACCTGCAACTAATCGATTGTCGTAGGTTTTTGTAATTGAAACACTTAACAAGTTGATAAGTAAGTGCTTGATTTAATGTATTTACTTATTTTAGCAAGGAAATTGTTTTTTTCGATGTTATTTTGATAATATATATTTTATACTAAAAACAGAAGGTTTTAATCAGATTTCTAATTTTAGCACACTGTAACCAAGTTAAAATCGTCCCTTATTAGATAGCCAAGCAAAACGATCTCGTGTTCTCTTATTAACTTTTTATTTTATATTAATCTGAATAACTATAATCCAGACTAATTTAAAGTTATTACATTCTTCTGAAGACTACCCCAACCTTTAAAAAATGTAATAAAACTCCCATTTTGTATTTTATTGTCAGACAACAAATCGGTCGGTCAGAGCTACAAGAAAATTTGTTTGGTAGGAGGCTAATAATAAAGTGTGTTTTGAACTGTTACGAGATGCGATTTTAGAATCTTTAGAAGTCTCTTCAATTATTTTGGAAGTTTGTATACTTATCGACTGCAACGCTACCTGCATTGTAAAAGAATATTTAATTTAGGGATTCTACATCAAAATCATGTTTCCTTAACAAGACAATTTCAGATTATCTTCACGGAAGTCGATAAGAGACCATTGTGTATTATCTTTCAAATTCTTTTAAAATCTTACATCAAAATCATATCATCCAATCTCTAGCGACTTTAATCTGTACTTATAAACAAGAACAAAACATCAGTTATTCAAACCTAGTCTTGAATATGTACTGATAAGTTTGTTTTCGTTAAACCCTTATTACATTAAATTGGTTAGCTATTATTACAAACATCTGTTCGATAGGAGACCAATAATAAAGCGTGTTTCAGCCTGTTGCGAGATGCAATTGTAGAATTTACGATTTCCATGTTACTGAACTGCTCGTCTCAAACGCTTTTCAGTGATACATGATTTGACGTAGCTATTCTTTTGTTTTACCGAGTTATGAAGTGAAAATCATTTTTCATCATAGTGTGCCATGACATCTAACACACAAAGTCGTGGAGTTTTATCAAAGAAATTCATTTGTTATGCAAAAATTGCTAAAACAAAATAAATACGCTTTTATGGGGCATTAGATGCTTAGCTGATGCTATCTGTGAATGCTCAGTAAATTTTCTTAAAGGCGTCTTTTGTTTTGTTTTAGCAATTGTTACATAACAAATGTAATTTATCTGACAAAAACCAATGATTTTTATATGTTTAAAGCCATGGCACACTAAGTGGGAAATGCTTTTTATTTAAAAAAAATAAGATAATTTCGTTTTTAGCAAATATCTAGTAAGCCGTAAACTTTTTTGAAAAAACAAAAGCATAAGTAAACTGATCTCCAAAATAGCCAAAACTTTTCTAATTTAACCGACTTCGTATCTCTTACAATTTCCAAAATCCCAATAGTGAGCATCGAAATTGGGACACACTGTATAATTACTTAATAACTTCATCAAGGCCAGAAGAATAGCTAGAACCCAGTTAGAGTTTTTAATTAATTTTGAGAACTAGCATGGGGAATATCCCATTACTTGTCATAACTAAAATTTTCTGTTCAAACCGCAGAGCTTCCAATAATAACACGGCAGTATAGATCTGGAGTTCAACACAATTATGGCTTTGATCTTTTGTTTTTAAATAGGACAGATACATTCTAAATTACTAATTGGTTTCATCACAGTTCTGACAATTCTATTTCTGGTTTGGCAGGGTTAAAATTGACTGTTACATGCAAAATGTTAGTTTAGTTTAGTTTGAAAAGTTTTGGGTCAACTTTTGATCTGTCAATTTAATTCTAAATAGATCTGCTGGAAAAATAAAAAAATCTATCTAGGGAATTTTAGGCATATTTGGTAAATAAATGTCTAAAAGGCAGATTCCACAGTTGGAAAAGGGCATCCGCTTATGTAGGAAATAGAAAAATTGATGTCTAGTAAACTAAAATACCGTTTTACACTGCCGGAAAGCGTGAAGCCAGTTATACGCAAGAAGTTAAAAGAACCGAGAACACATTTCTAAAAAAAATTGATGTTTGGATAAGCGTGTTTGTTTCTTTTAAAGAAACTAAGGATTTTATGGTAACACCAAACTAACATAAAACTGGTTGCTCTCCTTCAGAATTCAATGCTGCCAGTAAAAAACGAAGCGAAGAAAAACCGAAGAGTTCCAGACACAATCAACCGTTGAAGAATTATGCTATGCTACACAAATGAGTCTTCGAGTTTCCAAACAATCCGATAGTGCAAAGATTGTTAAAGATGTAACCATGGGCAGCCCGTCAACCGCTCAGATGTACAGAAGATCTGCGTCATTTGTCCCAGAAAGCATCTTATCATGTGATTCTGCCGTTTCTCTTATGATCGAGCAGAGATTATCAATAAACCAATACCAGGAACTACGAAATGTAAGCTTAGAAAATAATTGTAGGTTATATCCATCACACAAAGTTGTACAGGAAGCTAAACGGAAATTTTATCCTTTAAAAGTAGTGCCGAAGTGAAACTGCAATCTCTATTAGATCAAACAGTTGAAGGTATTTTGTTAATGCAATCAGAAGTAATTAAGAATCCGACTTCTGAGTGCGTTGCCAATTTGAATCTTATTTGAAAATGGGGTTGTGATGGGAATTCTGGTGAAAGTACATATAAGCAAACATTTAGTAATTATGACGATGGAAGCACATCTGATTCAGATATATGCAATTGCCAGTAATTCTTCAACTCAACGTTGCTATTAATGTGGTGCAACATCAAAACAATTTAATGATTTTGATTCCATTCTTCTTCCTCTTCTTTTATTAAGCAATAGCCTGTTATAACGGATGGTCCTCCATGGGTATCAGCGGAAGTAGATATCCAACTCTGTTTCGCCCTGGTTGTCGCCTTCCACAAGGCTTTAGGTCTCTAGCAATCCTAATCGTCTGTCGTCTTCTTTAATAACGTGGTCGTTCCAGCCCTTCCGACGTTTCCCGATAAATTTGTGTATATCTTCGATTTTGCACCGATCTCTTATTTCTTCGTTAGGTAATCAATTTTGGCCAGCTTTTCAGGATTTGGGCCTCGCTGTGCGACGGCCACAAAGAGGAATTTTGAGTCTCGTTTTCTGGGCCCTTTTCTCCTGCTGAATACTAAGTAATAAAAAAGCAAACAAATTTTAGTGAGTTCTCAGGTGGTGAACTGAGTGTAACACATGAGTATAGATTGCATTGACCGCAGTTAAAACGAGTTAGGTTAGATAAAATTCAACCAAATAAGGTTAGGTCAGATTAAATAAGGTTAGGTTTGTTTAAATTGATTTTTTCGCTAGGTTAGAATTGCTTTTGCAGCTATGTTATTTTAAATAAAAATGAGGTTAGAATCGCAAAAACAGAATCAGAAATGCAAATTCTACAAAAAACACGATCTAATCATTAAGCAAACTTGATCAGAATAAAATACATACATATTACTGTCAAACTTATCATCTTGATTAATCGACTATTCTGCCTTTTTGTTTCCGTCTTTTTGAGCTTTCTAATTCCATTTGGTTTCCTGTATTCAAGATATTTATTTTCCATATGCTCACTTTGTCTTCTACCTATTGTATGGTTTTTATTTTTCAATATTCTTATTAGTTATTAGAATTGTAGCTATTAGAGCTAACCAACTTAATCCTCCATGCAGGAGATGCTAACGATATATGCATACACAAAAATACTGCAATCATAAACCAGTATGTGTAAAATGTGCACAAAATCACTTTAGGAAAAAATGCCAAAAAGCTAGAGACTTACCCGCTAAATGTTCCAACTGTGGAAAAGGCCACCCGGCAAACTACAAAGGCTGTGTTATTGCTAAGCAACTCCAGAAAGGAAGATAGGAAGCAGGTAAGAAGCCCAATACTCCAAACACCGTTGTCGCAAGCAAGACAAGAGAGGGAGTAAGTGGAACACAACAATAACAAAGTGTGTCCTCCACAAGTTAACAACCTGATTGATAAATGACCAGAGACCCGATTGACAGAATGTCAAGTCGCAAAAACTAAAAAGTGACATTCTAAAATTGAAAAATGACTTATTCAACCCATGCCTGAATCAAGAATCAAGAAACTGATCACCTCAACTCAACCAATAAAAAGCGAAAATGGACCCGAGCAAGAGATAATAAACAAAAAACGGACTTATTTGCGAAATATTTAGCTGAAATCTTCCAACCAAACCAGTTACGACAGGATTACGTCCTTGAACCTGTAGACAACACCAATGAAGAAATAATTCCCATGGAGGCTCCCAAGGAAATCATGGAAGAAATCAAAACCAATCTTAATCCAAGAAAAGCTCCCGGATTTGACCTGATCACGGGCGTGATATTGAAACAGTTACCAAAAAAAGGAGTAGTGATGTTAACGTAATTGTACAACGCCGCACTGAGATTAAGGTATGTGCCAGAAGTGTGAAAGGTGGCAGAGATCGTCATGATACCAAAACCTGGGAAAAACCCAATCAGTGTTATCTCCTGCAAACCAATTTCGTTATTGTCAACAATCTCGAAGCTTTTTGTGAAACTGCTACTTAAAAGATTGAAGAAAATAATTTAATACCTGAATATCAGCTTGGCTTTAGAAGTAAACATTCTACTATTGATCAAGTCCGTAGGGTCACGGATATTATAGAGAAAGCACTGGAAGAAAAAAGTTTGTTCTGCTTTGTTCTTGGATGTGGCACAGGCCTTCAATTAAGTGGGGCACAAAGGTCTTACCCAAAAGCTGCACAAGATGCTTCCAAAATATTATGTTGAGATTTTACCGTCATATCTATCCGACTGTAGGTTCAGAATAAAATAAGTAGATCAATACTGTGACCTTAAAGCGATCAATGCGGGAGTCCCACAGGGCAGTGTGCTGGGCCACATACTATACTTGCTCTAGACTAACGATTTGCCAGATATTCCAGGAATCACCGCCGCAACCTTTGCAGAGAAAAGGCGTTGTTGATGAGTGACAAGGACGTGACAGAATCAACAAACAAAACCCAATTCGCTGCTAACCAGTTGTTGAAATGGACTCAATAGTGGAAAATCAGACTAAATGAAGGAAAATCCATACATAATAATTTTACCAATAAAAAACTGAAGGATCCTCCCTCTTTGATAATTAATGGAACTGCCGCTCCGTATGAGGACAATGCTAAATATCTCGGCATGGGCCTGGATGCTAAGTTGAGGTGGAAACATCATATCAAGAAAAAACGAGAACTGGATATCCGTTACAGGAAACATTACTGGTTGTTGGGGAGAAATTCCCAACTTGCACTACATAACAAAATTGTCATCTATAACGAGATTCTTAAACCAGTTTGGCTCTATGGAAGCCAACTATGGGGCTATAGCAAAGACTTGAATATCGACTTCATACAAAAATTTTAAAATAAAGTTCTTGGGAACATGGTAAATGCCCCATGGTATGTGCGAAATCAGGATATTTACCGGGATTTAAATATTCCAATGGTGTCCGCTGAGATCAAGAAAATGGCGGCTAAGTATTAGGCGAGGCTCTATCAGCATCCTAGAAATGAAGCCCTACAACTGTTGGACAACCATTGTGTTCGGCGACTGAAGATGACCAAGACCTTGGACCTTGTGTAGTGTCTTGTTTGTGAAAAGCAGAGTAAAGTACGCCTAGGTTACGGTCGTTTTCGATTGGAGTGCATTTGAGAATGAACTCTGGACGATAAAATATAGCTTTTAAGCATACAAACAAGAATTAACGGTTAATCATGAATGATTAGTTTTAATATCAAATTATCAAAAAAACACATTCTTATAGATTTTCCAACAAGATGGGGCGTAAGAAACAAACTGAACTTATGGAACAGATAAAGTTACAGCCACAGGAAGCCTTTAGGTATTCCGCAAAATTTGTTTATAATCAAAAGTGTTTTGTAATTTACAATTAGAAAAAGTTCAGAAAGTCTGTTTTAGATCACCAAAAGTTTTGTACATCTGGTTTTAGTAAAATATCAAGTTACCTCTTTGGAATACGTTGTTGCTGTTAATTAGGTAGAATTCGACAGGGACGATTTTGTTGTGGGATTGGAAAAATTAGAACTGTAGTCCGACCGAAAAATCGCCAAGGAATGGGCTTGAGGCGCAAGAATAGCGCAGGGTCAAGTACGACCAACGCTTTGAGAAAACGTTCAGTTAATCATTCGGAATTTTGCCAGTCATTTGGAAGCTCACCGAGACGTTGTTATTTTTACGTAAGTATCAAAAGCACTTGAAGAGCCTTTGTTTGTTACTTTCTTTTACCTGCACTACTCAAAATAAATAAAGTTGCATTGTAAGTTTCAGTAGTGCTAGTTACTAAACTGTAAATGGTCCATGCAAAATTTTATTGTAAATGTAACAAAGTTATATTAATTTATCGATGAAGCAGAATAATGCAATTTATTTATAGAAATTCTAAAGTGGCTAAAAACGTACTTAAAATACTTTGTACTTTATTGTTTTTTCCGTTTAATCAATTTTATTTTATTATCGAGATTCAATTAACAACGATTATGTGAAGTGTTGTTTAATATTTGGTAATAAACCATACACTTGAAGAGTTACGTCACAAAGATAATTTTACTATTATCTATATAAGTGAGAAGATTTTTGCAAAAAGTGGATTTAACCGACTGAAAGCGAACTAGGTAAGTATCTTCAAAAACATTCTAAGTGTGCTTTTAATATGATACTGAAGCTTAGCGTTTTTCTAGTTTTTTTTTCAATTTAAAAAACTAACTCTTTGAAGTTGTTTAACATTTTTCTCTTTGCAGGCAATCATGAGACAATATCTTTTGCTGCTGTTGGTTGTGGCTTCTTCTTTGGCGCATTCGCGGCTACGTTTCGATAATTACCAAGTCCATCGCGTGCACCCAAAAACACCTGAACAGTTGCAAGCCTTGAGACAACTAGAAGAAAGTGGTAATGGATACGATTTCTGGACTGACATAGGCTATGCTCATAAGCCCGTTGATATTATGGTACCACCACACATGAAATATAATTTTGAAGATTTTCTTAAGCTGCAAAATCTTAAATCCGAATTATACATCAAGAATGTACAAAAGTTGATCGATCAAGAAAGAATTACTACAAAAAATCACACGAGAGCAACTGACTGGAAGCGCTATCAAACTCTAGATGAGGTAGACTTCACTGGATACAATCAATAGTCGGAAAGTTTTAATTTTTTTTTAATTTTCAGATATATGCATGGATGGACTCGTTACAGGCCCAATATCCAGGTATTGTTCAAAGTGTAGTTGGTGGACAATCTTACGAAGGAAGACAAATCCGTGGTGTTAAAGTGTCTTATAAGTCTGGAAATAAAGCTGCCTTCATAGAAGGTGGAATCCACGCTCGTGAATGGTATAGAAACTAGTACTTAAATTATTTATGTAATTTACCCTAAACAAAAACATTCTAGGATTGCTCCAGCTACAGTAACATACATGCTGAATCAGTTATTAACAAGCAGTGACCCAGCGGTAAGAGATGTTGCTGAAAATCACGACTGGTACATTTTCCCATCAGTTAATCCCGATGGTTACGTTTATACCCATACTAGAGTAAATAATCTCAATTGATAGTATTAAATGCATATTTTATTAAAAAAATCATTTTTAGGATCGTATGTGGAGAAAAACAAGGAAGCCTTATGGCTTGTGCGTTGGAGCTGATCCAAACCGGAACTGGGGTTATCAGTGGATGAACGGTGGCGCAAGCAATAATCCATGCTTTGATACTTACGCTGGCAGTTCACCTTTTTCAGAAATTGAAACAAAATCATTATCTGATTACATGGAAACCTTTATGGATAAAATTGAAGTTTATTTCGACTTCCATGCTTACTCACAATATCTTATGTTTCCATACGGACATGCTGGTTTGGAAGTTCCTAAAAACAATGCTTTATTAGTAAGTTGATCTCTTTAAGTAATAATCTAAAAATCTCATTAATTGCTTTGTATTTTCTAGCATAAAATTGGACGAAAAGCAGGTCAAGTTTTGGCACAACGCTATGGAACTATTTACTCAGTCGGTAATATCCCAGAAGTAATATGTAAGTTGAAAGGAAAAAAAAAACGAAAATTAATTGTTCTAATAAAAATAATAATAATATTTCTAGATGTGGCAAGTGGTGGCAGCTGCGACTGGGTCATGAACAAGATGGATGCTGAACATAATGGTGGTCACGTTTACGTATACGAATTGAGAGACACTGGCAGGCATGGATTCCTATTGCCAGCAGATCAAATCATCCCAACAGGAGAAGAAACACTTGATTCAGTCGTTAGCATTATGCAAGATGTTAGAGCTTCAAGAAAACACTAAACATTTTGTAATGATATAATTAATTAAATAATTTTGACAGACTAAATAGTGTTTTATGTTCATATTTAGTATCTTTGTGGTTATAATACAACTGAATTGAGTCAGCAAAATTATCAAAGCCTTCCTTTAATATTAATATACTAATAAAGATAACACAGATGCAGGCCTACTCTTTTTCTTGCAATATCGTATGTCTGGGTTCGGTTACTATTCATGCGATGTTATTACTTTTAGAAATTGTCTCTTTAAGGATTCATTCAAGAAAATGATCTAAGGAGGAATTATCGTATGCAGAGAGAACCTTATGAGTTTACAAATATTGACCAAACGTCACTTTTATAATCCAATCTTGTAATAATTCCGAATTTCTGATTGCAAATTGCTTATCTCTTTTTTATCCCACAGTGTAAAAGGGTAAGTATGTTAGTATCTTTTTGCTTTAGTTTGTCCAAAACTAAATATTTCTAAAACTAGATTTATCGTCCGTGAGCACCCAACATTTTGTCACCCTCAATTACTAGTTCAAGAAAAATCACAAATATAAAAATTAAGAATGTCGGCTTTTCAATTGTCGTCCTTTCTAGATGCCGTCTCCGTGCAGTGCATCACGTATTTAGACTATCCACAAAATCATAGACCTCCATGCTATCTTTATTACTAACCTATCGAATTCTTAGCTGTAAATCTTCATTTACAACCTGAGAAATTCTGTCTCAAACTTTTTGTAGCCGCTCCTATTATACATGTACTCTATATTTGAAAATTAATGCTCGCCTCCACCAGATAATCAATCGTGTGCGTCTAGATGCTATTAGAAACGAAACTATGAATTAAATCTCCTAACATTAAAAACTATTGCACTCAGAATCGAGTTCAGACAATGTTTCTCTTTCATTTTCAAAGAAGAATTGCTAAACAACATTTAAGTCTTTGACAAAGGGACGAAAGAATATAACTTTAACGTACCACGTATCACGTTGGTTGTAAAAAATAAAACTTAAAGTTAATATTAGCAATGTTCTTCTGAGCAGAGTCAAACATCTTGGGCGTTGAGGTTGGGTTCTGTTTTGGTTAAAAACTAACCTTCATTGTTGATTTTTTCCAATTTCATGGCAAGACACCCTTCTACTTAATTTTGCAAAAAAGGTGCCAGCCAGCGTCATTTTCAAAGTTCTCTCTGGTAAATACAAATTGATTCAGTCCTTTTTTTGTTTCTGTACTGAGCACAGACTCAAGACCAAACAGGTTGTGTTCCGTGAGCTCCAAGAAGAATTAGGAAGAGCTGGCCAAGTGCTTTTAATCTTGTGCGGGTTGCATATTAACGTGCTCTAGCGGGCTTGTGATGTCAATTTCAGTTGTGACAGAGCAGCGGATTATGAAAAGTTGCCGCTGTTCCTTTGCTAATTATTTTCCTTTATCTCATTCCGATAGAAACTGTCCTTGTGCTTTATATATGCTTACCCATTTATGAACAATTATCTACGTTCTCATGTATTGTTTGTCTTCTTTATCGACGTTTTATCTTTTGGCAGACATTTTTGTTGTAAAACCGCATTCAAGACGAGTTAACGGCAAATTGGCTAAAGCTCCACCACTTCATTCGAGCAGCCGCACGAGGACGATTGCGCTTACAGGGCTATCTGATAAAAGCATCATGGATCTCTCCGACATCAAAAACGTGAAGAAAAAAGAAGCGCTCCCCCGCATCCAGGAGTTAATCGAGAAGATTGGGATGGCAGCGGTTTTAGATCAACTTTGAGGAGACGTCAGCATTAAAGAATCCTCCGAACCGGAAGATTCCGACCCGCCACCCGTAGCATCCGCCGAAGAACCGACGACGAACTTGAACTCGAAAAAGAACAAATCCCAGCGGAAGCATGAGGCTACGCTCCACGAGAAGCAAGCAGCAGCTCCGCCAGCGCCAGCATCGGCGTAGTCACCGAGGACAGAGCCGAGCATCGCCACCGCCCCTTGTGGGAGTTACGGTGCAGGCCTCCCAGCATGTCACCGACACCGAGGCCGACATCGACGACGATTTTATGGAAATCATCCCCCCACTCCAGGAAGCGACGCCGGAAGGCGACTCCCGAAGAACACCAACCGGCCTCCACGGCTAATTGCTTCTCGGCTCTCGTAGCCGAGAGCGACGCCGTATTGCAAGGAGACCCCTTCACGTGCAGCCTAAGGGTACCGCCCATAGTCCATGCGAAAGATCAATGGTTGGACATCTTGCGGAAATTCACACGGCGGGATCTATCCGTAGAGAAGGCCAAAAACCTTCGCGATAGCATACGATCCTGCCGGTGACAGTGCGGGACTTTGACGAGACCCGAGAAGTTCTGGATGCCAAGAAGATCCCCTATCACTCGTACCAAAAGCCTTCCGGGAAGCCAGAAAAGATCGTCCTGCGAGGGGTTGCCGAGGTAATCACCGCAGTAGAAGTGCAAAAAGAACTCTCCCGCAGAGGTCATCCTGTCGTCTCCGCTCACCGGATTCACCGCGGACCGGAGAGGATCCCCATGCCGAGACCGGGACGATTTTCCGGACCAAAGAGCTATTTGACTTGAAGATCACAGTGGAACACCCAAAGAAGAAAGCAGCGATGGGCCAGTGTCATCGATGCTGCAAAGCGGCCCCAAGGTGCGTGAAATGCGCCGGAGCACATCACACCGGGGCTGAGCAAAACCCAGAGACACGCTGGCCACATGTGCGAACTGCAGCGGTCCGCACCCGCCAAAATACAAAGGGTGCCCGCAGTATCCCCGCGTAGCGTCGACGGTTAACGCGTCTATTGCGGAAAATAGACTCACTGCATCCGCGAACCGAAGCCGTCCAGCTCCGTAAACTTGACAGCAAGCCGCACCGGCTAGAGCCGCTGGTTGGACTCGCTGGAGACCTTGACTTTGCCAACCTCTTCCGAGCGCTGAAGATCCTCGGTCAGCGGCTTTGCGATGCCTCCGGCATTGCGGAAA
This sequence comes from Ignelater luminosus, assembly GCA_011009095.1. Taxonomy (NCBI): domain Eukaryota; kingdom Metazoa; phylum Arthropoda; class Insecta; order Coleoptera; family Elateridae; genus Ignelater; species Ignelater luminosus. The sequence continues at coordinate 23,727 of VTPC01005257.1, forward strand.
TGCTGACCGCCGTCGGACACTTCATCAAGGAGCTCATGGCAACGCTGGATGCCTAGAAGAATAAGCCAACCAACATCCAGGGCAACAACTCCTCTGCAAGTCGGCCAGTGCCAGCAGAATTACCGAGCGACGTAGTTAGAATTTTCAGCGCTGCGTTCGCTTTCGGGAAGTCAGGAAAATCCCCGCCTGTTCTCACTAGGGTTTTTCCGAGGTTTTCCCTAGTGGTGAAGGCAAATGCCGGAACAGTATTTTTCCTCGTTCCCACAATCCAACACGTTGTTCACTTCGCACCGCATCGTTATCACCCGCCCGATGCTCACCTTCCGAAAGGACACCACTCTCATCGCCATCTGTTACTGCTGTCCGCATCATGCTGCAATCTCTCATCGTCATTCCATCGACCAGCCGAGGTTAACGAACAAGTACCAAGTCGGTTGAAAAAGCTCCACAGAGAGCTTATAACGGCCTCCTGCCTTCGGCGGGGGATAACTTGTTTTGACTTGATTTATATAACACTCCGCCATTGCAGGTCCCAAGCCCGGATGAGAAAGAAGAAGGGGCTCCCTTTGCAACCTGAATGATAGAACTTAGGTTTTCACCTCAGGAAGTAGTGGTCAAAAACACCGAGCACACTCTGGAGGCAGCCCCCCAGCAAGCTAGGACACTGTGGACCAATCACTCATACACTTGAAAGAAAACAATTAAAAGAAAGCAAAAGAAAGTTACCAGGCTGCACAAAACGGCATCAAACTGGAAGTCTGAATGGAAAGGACGTGAAGCTGGTAGCTGAGATGAAGAAAGTAGGAGTGCCTGTATGTGAACAGATTCATGACGATTCCGTGTTTATTTATTTAGGTGTTTCGCAAGGAGACAATGCTAGAGCTGATATAGGGTGCTTAGTGGATAAAAGACATGCTAAACTTGTAAGAGACTGGAGAAGCGTAAACGAAAGGATCATGACTGTAACTATAAAAGAGAGGTCGGCGAGGAAAATAATCCTACTTTTAGTATGGTCCAAATGAAGATGAGCAGGCTGAGGCCAAGGACTTCTTTTATGAGACTCTTCAGAAAACTTTTGGGGAAATAAAAGAGGATACCATTCTGATTCTGAACTGACTGTGATTCCAAAGGATACCTCGTTGTCTTAGGACTCCACGGAGAACCTCGCCGGAATAACAATGGAAAGCGTAAGCTTCAATCTTGTCTTGCAAACAGGTTGGTAATATTGAACGCAAGGTTCCACCACAAAAATGTACACAAATATACAAAAGTTGAGCCAGGAAGAAACGAGAAATCAATAATAAACTATATTACAGTATCCAGACATGCAGTTCGATTTGCTAGAAACAATCGTATTCTACGAGGTGCGGAAATTGGCAGCGAGTATCACTTGCTCGTGGCAACACAAATAGTAGATCAAAACCTAAAAAAGACAAAACGAAAAAGTTCAAGACTAAAGAAAGAAAAAGCGCGCTCTTCTAAATTAAAAGGCAAGCCGAGAACTTTATGAATTTCTGGTTACACATAAAGCAGCAGAAATACTTACTAGGGTGGGAGCAGAAGATAGACCTAGAAACTGTATGGAGAGACTTTACAGAGGTATCGGGAAAGTGTGCTTATTTATGGGAAAAAAGGAAAGTAACACCATGGTGCAGAAGAGCTGAAATTGGAGGTGGTAGCAAAGAAGGAAATGTGGAAAATACATTTCCAGCAAAAGACAAAGGAGTAAAGTAAAAGACAAAGTGAAGGCTGCAAAGCAGAAGTATTTGGAAAAGTGACAAACAACTAAAAGATGTTCTACAAGGTTCTCAAAAATATGCCCACTAGTAATGATGACTGCCCGCTTAAATAAGATAGCGATAAAAACGTTCTTACTAGTAAATCGGCCGAAATCATGAAAAGGTGAACTTCTGAATGGGAAAAGCGAGCCCCAGATTGAAGAGGAAGAGCAGGAGGAACAATCACAGAATGCAAGATTGGGACTTCCAAGCCTTGATGAACTTCTACAAGCGATATCGAGAGTAAAGCTGGTGATGATGGATTAATTCTCGAAATGATCAAGTTTATGGGAGCGGTGGAAGAAAGAATATTCCACAGAGTTTGCGTGCTTGCCTGGGATACTTGCACTATACCTAAAAATTGGAACTGTTATAGTTCCTCTGTTCAAGAAGGGAGATAAGAGGATATGTAAAAATTATCGTGGTATATCCTTATTTACCTTCCTGGGTAAGATTTACAGTAGAATACTAAAATCAAAATTACAGATCCATGCAGAAGAGAGACTAGAAGAAGCACAGTATGGTTTCAGACCAAACAGGGGGACCCAAGATGCCATTTTCGTTGTGAAGCAGGCGGTAGAGAAGGCCATCGAGTACGGAAAGGATTTGCACCTCTGCTTCACTGACATAGAAAAGGCTTCTGAGAGGGTGTCATGGAGGTCAATCTGGAAAGCTCTTGATAGATTTGATGTTCCACCCAGGCTAACCAGAAGGGTGAAAAGTTTTTACAAAGAATGATAGTAAGGACCCACCGCTGTTCCTCCTCAGAGTGCAGTACCAAGGCAGGCGTTTGGCTGGGGGATATTCTTAGCCCTCTCCTATTTGCGCTGGTGATGGATCTTGCCTTGAAGAACTGCGGGAACTTCAAAGATATAAAACAGAAAGATTCGAGGGTGCTTGTTTGATCTTATAATTTCATGGCATCACTGATTTTTCCAAAACCGTAGTTCCAATTTTTTCGGTTTTTCCGGTTTCAGAATTTGGGAAATTGAAAAGCAATGGCAAGCACGGATGCACAATTTGTTGCCGTACAGAAACCTACCTACACTTTGCCTCTAAGATAACTAAGGAAGAAAATAACTGTACATTACAGATTTAATATTGTATATCCTATGCTGCGTCGGGCATACGCTGATGATGTAATCCTCTTAGTGGATTTCGCGCGGAAGTTCCAGTTCAACCTAAATCTTTTAGAGATGAAATCTTCAGTGACAAGACTAACATATGGTGACATAGAGACAGCCAAAGCACCACAGTGTAAAGATTCATTGGGAGGTGCTGGAACAGGTTCACGAGTTCGAATATTTCAGAGTAATGATAAGTAAGAATGGGAAACTAAACAACCGTATAGCCACTTCCGGGAGAATACTTGGAGCGGTAACTAGCAAATTCTTAAAGAAGCAGGAAGTGAGCGAACAAACTAGGATGGTGGTCTTCAGACCTATCTACGCCCCAATTCTCACTTTTGGCAGCGAGAGCTGGGCCATGAATAACAAGGTAGAAAGCAGGCTCCAGGCTACAGAGATGAGGTACCTGAAAGCGGTAGCTGAGAAGAATCAAGAACACATCAGAGCGTTCCTTGCAACAGAGCCACTGGTAGATCGGGTCAAGTTCTCTCAGCTAATTTGGCTAATTTGGCCAAGTTCAGAGAATGCCCGGTTCTAGGTACCTGCTACAGGGACCAGAGGCAAAGCCAGAGGGAAAAAAAACCACGCGAAAGAAGCAGGACAACCTGAGATGACAACATCCAGATTGCACTTGGGGGTTGAGCGACTTAGCTGGCTCGAGACCGTGTAGGATGGAAATGCTTCTGTTAAACCTCTACACCAGTTGGTATATAAGAGCAGGCAAAACTTTGCATTGTTGGCTAAGCCAACGTGCCCCGGCTATGGCCAACTATACTTGGATATAAAACAAAAATTTTTTTATATTATCTCTGCAAGGCGATTGACATATTTGTAAGCTTTTGTCTTTTCTATCCGGACAAAAATAATTGAAATTGAAATTTTACACACGTTGCAAGATTACAAGAAAAGAACTGAGAAGGGGAAACACAGAAAGAATGTGATTGAGAGAGCTGTCTTCTCACGTTGAGCACAAAAGAAGCTTCAATTCTGTATCACAGAAATTATTATTGTCATTTCTTGTATCTTCTTCATAACTACCAATCATCGCATACAATTCTCTACCCTGCCATTCATATCGTCCATGATAATGACCTCCCCAGGGGCTGTTTCTACCTCTCTCTGGAGATTCTCATACAATTGTTCCTTTGCGTCAACCGATGGATTTTCGTTTGGTGCATAAGAAGCTTTTAATGTCAGAATGCTATTGTCTGCTTCTTTAAACTCAAGCACCATTATCCTTTCGCTCATAAACTTCCACTGTTGTACCTTTCTTGACAAAACGCTGTTCACCAGAAAAGCGACCCCTGCTCTGCCACGTTTGTTTGGCTGAACTCCCAAGTAGAATAGAGCATGTCCTCGATTCATCTGCATGCAGCACTGCTTTGTCTCAGTCACGGTCAGCACGGATACGTCCAGCCTTTCAACTTACTCAACTAACTCAACTTCCTTACCAGACATTCCAAGTGCCAAATTCTAGGGTCTTATTTCCATGCTAAGTTGTTGCCTTAAAAATCTGCCCGGTTAAACGTCTTGGTATCCTAGCTTGATGCTTTCTCAATAAACTTGTCAAGCCAACTCCTCAGCTTTTTCAAGGGCAGATGATCAACACCTTTACTCCCAGAGGCAGAGATATGAATTTCGCTCTCTGGTTGCAACCGGCTATGGCGGAGATGTCATTTTCTTTTTTAATTAACTTTTGTCTTTTTATTTATATAATATTTGTTTGATAATGGTAAGACATCACCGAGTGAGACTTTTACCAAATTCTGACCCTTACCGATTTAGATCCCAGTTTAGGCGTGTGGTGCTCGCAGTTACCGAAATACCATGATCAAACGTAATCTGATACCTTTACAAATAACCGTTATTAGTTAACATGATAAAGAAAACTTTTTGTTTCCGTTTAGTTAATTGTCTAGTATTATAGAAAAAAAATTGTGAATGATGATTTAAGCAATATCTAATCTGTCACGTTCTATCGATTTTTTGTTCGTGCATACAAACGTATGCAACACTTCATTCTTTTAAGTTATATACGTAGATTTTTTCATCGGTACGGTTTTTTTTTATTTTAATTAGTTGAGTAAAATGAAAACAAAATAAAAACTCTATAAATCGAAGTAACTCAATCAACTAAATATAGACCCTTTGAAGTGCCCTTAAATATATCGTAATTAGGTTATAATGTAAAAATATCTTTTTCGTCCGACAAATTTTATCTTATTATCAAAATTAAATGAATTCTATTTCAAGTGTTATTTAACGCTTTTTGGTAAAAAAAAACACATTCCTGAAATGTCTCGTCACAAGGTTATGTCTAATCCAATCGATACTATTACATTTAACAAAACAAATTACCCTCTGATCTTGGAATTTGTACGGTGTGTTCCAAGTCGTATTTTTGTATTTCATACTATTTTTCCAAATATTTTTTTCAATTTCAAGTTGGTACCTCAGAAACCAGTTACCTAAATGCCTTAACGGCTGCTTGAGACGAAGAATAACGCTCACCATGCACCTTGTTTTTGATTGTCGGAAACAGGAAGAAATCATTTGGTGCTAGATCAGGAGAATACGAACATGCAACATCCATTTCACTTTTTCACTGGCTAGAAAGTCGACAGTTTGTTAAGCTGTGTGGGCACTTGCATTGTCATGTGAAGAAGTATGCCCCGATTTGGATTGTTTTTTATTTTCACCGATGACTTCCGGCAAACAAATTGTTGTGTACCAATCAGCGTTCACAGCGCTCCGATTATCTAAGGTTGTGGTTGCCACATGTCCAAAAATACGAAAGAAACTGCGTGAACGTACAACTTCTGTGGGTTTTGATTCACCTCGAAACATCCAAACACTGAATTGTTGTTTAATTTCCGGCTGGTATGAGTAGATCCAACTTTCGTCACCAGTAACGATGTCGTACACTAAATTTGAACGATCTCGGTTGAACGTTTTCGGTATTTCTTTGCACCAATTCAAACGATTCTTCTTTTGAGCTTCACTCAAATTATGTGGAATTTAGTGGCTGCAAAGCTTCCGTGTGTTTAAATGATCTTATAAAATCCTGTGTATTGCTTTCAGGCAATGCCCAAAGTGACCCCTATTTCACGGTATGTCACATACCAATCTCGCTTGATCATTTCACGCACAACATCAACGTTAGTGGTAACAACAGAGGTGGATGGAC
>VTPC01005259.1:0-25591 GCA_011009095.1 Ignelater luminosus
ATTGTGTTCTTTTAAAGTTGTATTTAGTTTCATTTTTTCTATAATTTGACATCGATATTCATCCTACTTGATCTGCTTATTGTTGTACCTCTGCATGTGTTTGTTTTAATATAATAGTCATACTAATGGTGGCAATTATGGGCAAGTGGTCGGATGGGAGCTCATAGCTCGGTGTAACAAGGTGTTGCTATTCCAGAAGTCACAAATAAATCAAGAATATCTGGAGTTTTTGCTGGATGGATTTTTTGGCCAATATGTTGGGCTGCCTGTTGACAAGTATGAATAGTTTTTATCATGGATCATGGCTGCCATTTCTCTGCCTTTGGTTGTTATAATGCGAGACAGGGTGTGCTTGTTGTTGTAATCGCCCCCTGCAATGAATTTTGGACCTAGTGTGTCAAAGAAGTGGCTATAATTTTCTTTCTTTAGATTACGGCGTGGTGGACGGTAGACGGCAGCTACTGAGATCTCTTGAGTCTCCAATTGAACCTTTATTATGGTGGCTTGTAAGTAATCCCGTTGGTATTTAGGCATTTTGTGATGTTTTATTGAGTTTTGTTTAAGTATTGCGGTGCTAGCGTGTGCGATATTATTAGGGTGATTTGGGTAGTAGGTGAGGTATATGAAAGTATGATCTGTCAGTTAAGTGTACCTCGCTTATTAGGAATATGTCGATTAAATTGTGTTTGAGGAATATTTCAATATCTTGTTTATGTTGCAGAATGCCATTTGCATTCCACAGTGCTATTCTGATAAACTTAATAAATTTTGCTGATTAGCGTGGTCAGCAAATTCGTAACCATGCTGTTTTGCTGGATTAATTGTCAAATAGTATATTAAAATACAAGTTGCAGAAGGCATCTATTCAAGCACGAATTTAAAATTCCGAAACGAGCCGCATAGCGACGAGTTGAAGAGCAAATGAGTGCTTTGAGGACCTTCTGCAACGAGTGTTTTATACTATTTTTTCTATTTTGCCGCTTTATACCATTTTTTAAATTAAAAAATAAAAATTTTAAATCTAGTGAATTTTACGGTGGTTGGTGACATTTAGGTGGCGTAATTTTGGGCGGCTGTGAAAAAAACTTCTTTTTCATTGTTATTTATTAATTTGCCTTGTTCTTTGACGTATGACAGTTCAACGCTACCAACATCAATACAGTGAGTTTTACTAGTCTATTCTATCACGACTTATTCTAACATTCAAATGACGTCATTTGGGTTCTTAAATAGACTTATTCTAAACGCAAAATAGAAAAACATTGTTTTAAACTCCTCTAAAAATTTGGCGAGGGTGGCTGTTGTATAATTGTTAAGTGTTTCCATTCAGTAAACTATTTCTGCACAACTTGGGTATTGCTGTGTTGGCACTGGCACTGGATTGACATTATTCATAGGCTGTAAGGGTATCGCATTATTTTTGATCTGCTGAGCACTGAGTCTATTGTTAGCATTTTTTGGTCGTTTTAGGTCATGATAAAATTCGCAGCTTTTAAAATTAGCGGGGTGGGCACCGCACAAAGTGTGCATTTGGCAGAAGTGTCTTTAGTTTTAGTGCAGCTCGATGTACTGTGTTGTTCTCCACACTTGACGCACACAAATGGTTTGTAGCAATAACTTTTGGTGTGCCCATACTGTTGGCTTTTTTTGGTGGTTCGACTTGGATTATTAAATTCTGTAAGTTTTGAAGTTTGTATATATGTTTGTTGTTGTCAGCAGGTTTTAAATCTACGATGAATAGATTCAGGGGCTTTTTGTTGTTTTTTTCTTGCATTTAAGGTATTTCTGACTTTATGACTTTTCGCATTTAGTTCATTTACTATATTTTTGGTGTCGAGTTAAATATTTATAAGATGAATTCAATAAATAAAGTGTAATAATTTGCAATTAAATTTTTATAGTTTAAGCAAAACTTCAATAAATGATTCAAAATGAATAAAACTTTTAGTAGAAATATAAGGCCAAACTTTTATCTTTACCTGGTAATAACCAAGAAATTTACTTTTTAAATTTATACTCGATTACCATTAATAAAGTTTAGTAAATCACAACAAAAAATCATTACAATATGATAAATAGCTTGGAAATGAGAATTCACAAAAATACATAACTTACCCCGAAGAAATCCACTGCGATTCAGATCTGAACGTAGAGGAAAGAAAAACACTGTAAAAAACAAATATCACGAAGCAAAAAAAAATAATTTTTAATTAACGTTTCTTATTCTGAGAATAATTGTAAATTTTGATTTAGTGAATCAAGAAAGTTATGCATGTTAAGCACACCCTAGGCGTCATTAAATATACTCACACAAAATTTCTTTTGTTTTTCTTTATGTATTAAAATAAAAAGTTAACATGCTGACACGTGCTAGAGAACGACGATTCTTCATGAATTTATTTAAAAGTTTGTTTTAAATAACTAAATTTTTTTTTATTAAAATTAGGCACCACTGACCCCCATGTGGAGTTATCAGGTGTTCTCATTTTACAGCCGGACCAGATTAAATTTATTCTTAAAGCTTGAACTTCAGAAATTAGAAGGACGTCTAGATGCTTCCAGAACAAGTGCGATGAGTGTACATATGAGCGATTTGACTCAGATAACAATAGATAGCGAGGAAGCTAGTTTATTCTCCCTCTCTCAAAGAACCCACGGAAAAATTTCCATCTGACTTAACTTTGGTGCCAAACCGTCTCCACAAAAAAAGCTGAGTGCATAAACCCTATCAACATCCGCAAGAAGAACAAAGAGGAAATAACTTTTCCCAATATTTAGGCTTTTTCACACAATATCACCAATCTTGCTACCACTAGAACCGCGCAAAGCGCTGGCCACAGACCGTCTCCTCGCCGGAAGAAAGTTCCGCAATTTGTAATGACTCGCTCAATCAGTCTGAACTATTTTCCCAAAGTTCCACAAGAAACTTTTAAATGCTTAAATCAATTTCTATTAAAAGAAACTTAATCTAGTACCCAATTATCAAACACTAGTAGGGATTTGATAGTTAACCCCAGTCTTAATGTAAGTTCAGTAACTATTTACACCAGAGTGTAGAATAATAAATAAACAAAAGCGTTACAAAAATTACTAAAAATTTGTAACCTTACTCGAATGACCTAATCCACTCGGTGTTTCTACTAACCGGATCCTAAGACTACCCAATCAACAGAAAATATCCTACTAAGAGCTGTTCGAATACTCTAAAACTAGAATCATCAGTCTACTAAATGTTGAAATTACTATACCCTTATAATAATAATAACAATGTAAAAGATACACAAAAACATTCAAAAAAACTACAAGAGGATTAATTTAATCCCTCAGTGTAAATTCATCAACCTCAATTATCTCTCTAAATTAGAGAAAACTATATAAAAAAATAAAGAACACACTAAAAGTACAGATCAATCAACCACACGGAACGGTGAAAGTGGCCGTTACAAGTGCGGTCTACTGATTATTAATGAAGATCATCAGGTTATCTGTAGAGATATTATTATGTCTCGCAATTAAACTATTGCACTGGGTATTCTGTAAAGGACCCCCCCTATTATTGAGATGAAAAGGTATTTAGAACTTCTAAATTAAATAATTCTAGACTTTTTAGCTACATATTTCGCTGTTCCGTCTGGCAGTACTTTGATATCTGCTCATCTCAGCATGTGGCATATGTAGTCAATTGTCGCAACTACCATAATGTTTCCGGGTTTCCATTCCTAAAAAGACTTAAAAGAAACTTCATGCATATTTTTTAATAGAAAGGCTACTTCAGTAAGTTAAAGAATTCTAGCGGACTTCACGCTAGTTCGTCCTTCCTTTTACATTCTCTTGTCCTTTTCACTATACAACTGGATTATTAGGGAGTTTGGAAAAAATATCGTTTTTTAACCATTCTGTATTACTAGACATTTCTTTTTCAAAATGTAAAATCTACACAAATAAAACAGCAGGTTTTGAAAAACAAACAAAATAGCATAAAATCATCAATTTTGAATTTACTCCAAATACATAATTACATGCAGAAAATTCTGTTATCACAAAACATAGATTGTTTGGTCAGTTTGGAATATCCGCCTCGACCATTTGAAGCAACTTAAATATTTATGTTAAGTCCATAAAACGGCCACCAGAAATTCCACACTTTGGTTACGACTCGTCAAACAATCATTGAGCTCAACTGGAATGTTCTTCTTTAACCATCATACAATCCTAAAGTTGCTGCATCTGAATACCATCTATTCTGCTCAACGCAACATTTCCTTAGAGAGAATGTCTAAACATTGATAAAAAATTCTAAATGTTCCTTTTCTTCTATACTAAGGTTCTTCTTATCTAAAAGAACAGAATAAATATTCTTTGCCCATCTTGGTGTTGCAATAGTTATAGACTGTACTCGCCTGGTGTTTCCACCGTAATATTTTGCGGATTAGGCGCATGGTTAGGATTTCAATTTATATTTTAGGAATAAACTCTGCAGATTATGTTTGTAGAAGTAAAGTTGCAAAAGTATCTCTTATTTTAAAAAAGGGCACGACTGAATAACATTCAGTAAGGCTGGCCGTATACATATTAATTATTGTACATTCAAGCTTTAACACTCATGTAGCTAAACAGGAAACTCAAATTTGCACACGACCTCCGATGTGATTTTTGTAAGCTGTATACGACGAAATTTGATTTTCGTGTCGTTCGTATGTGGTTCTAATTCTATCGTGCTTTTCTTGCCTCAAGACGTCCAAATACCAATATAAAACTAAACAGATAAACTACTAGAATCACTTTGTTTTCAGTCCTAGCGCTGCCATAATTGTGATTTGCAGTGGCACCATGAGTCAGGAATTTTCTCTAAAGTCAAAATTAATTGTTAACATTGAACTTACGTTATGTATAAGTAGTCGGATATCTAATTTGAGGTCTTTAAAATCATTAGAAATAACGAAAATGGAATAAATTAATTTAGATTTCAGCAATAGGACTTGAGATTTGTAAGTAATGGTACACTGTATCAAGATGACGATTCTTCTCGAATATCGAAACAGAGTTTCAAAATGCAATGGCCTCCATGAAGTTTCCAAAACTACCTTTTTTGTTATCTTTAACGATTTTTAATGCCTGGCTACTGTATTGTTTTCTATAAATGTCAAACTTTTCTTTAAACCCGCTCTAGAAGTTTGTTTGTTTGTTGTTTATAAAACTGTAAAATTATTGGATTAATCCCTAAGGGTCCATTTGAACTTTTTCTGCTTTACGCATCTTTGCATGATACTGTAAAACTTATTTTATTGGAATCTTTCAGAGAAATCCCTAAATGTTCTATACCTTTCCAACTTGAAATTGGGCCCAAACAGTTTCAAATTCAATTCAATTTCAAATTGGAATAAATCCACTTCAAGTTGGGACCCAACCACTTTCAAATTGAAATCAAACAACTTTAAACAAAGACGAATCAACTTTAATTTGAGTTCAGATTGGTCTCAATTTAAAATTGATTACCCCTGATTGAAAATTGATCGCTTTTAATTTAAAGTTGATAAGATACAGATTTTATGTAAATTTATACTCTAGTGTCTGTATTGCAGCCTTTGTGCTTTTGAATGACATTAAGAAACTATGCCTGTCATTATTTTATGATCCAACTTAACTGCTGGATTAATCTTTAATAAATGTGTTCTTAATGAATTTTTAAATAAAAGCCTGCATAGTGTTTTTCAAGATATTTTCAAAGTTTGTATGTCACTGATGCTTTGCTATGGGTTTCAATTTTTTGAAGAGGATATGGAAAGTTTATCTTGCGTAATCATTGAATTACTTTCCAGTTACCATTAGTTCTTAAAAAATCCCCAGTATCTGGGTTTTGTCAGTAAGTATCGGTATAATTGTACAGTGTTAAAGATTTTGCAAAGAGTCCCATAAAGTTGATAGGCATGGAAAGTAGTAAGTAGCCTTACCACAATATGATTGAAAACCATGCTTTAGATAATTATAAAAATTGAAAAATGTAACAATTCTGCTATTCAAAAAACAAGATTAAGAAACTTGATTAGTTAGGTCCTATAATGTGCTATACTAACACTGAAAGCACAAGAAATAACAATACTGCGCAATTAAATATCTTTAATTTACTACCATTAGATATTATTAGACAACTACATACAAGACCTTCACTCAATTTGTAATGGACTACAGGTTGTGGTCAGTCGAGTCCTAAAGGAGGATACTCAGATTGAACCTGTCTCTAAAAATGCGCATTTAGAATCCTAATAGTATCACTACGTGAAGTAGACTGTAGAGCAAAACAAAGAGGATATCTTCGAAATTATCTGCATCATCTTCATTATCTTCAAAGAAAAAAACTAAACTTGTTCGATGATACTCTTGTTGACACATACAACTGTACGTAACTTCTTTAAGATTTCAGCATCTGTTTTGCCATTCGCCATTTGCACATTGTATCTTTTGGGATAAAAATAATTTTTTATCTTAGAATATTTTATTTTTATTGCGATTGAAAATGAAGTTAGTTAAATTTTTTTGGCCTTGGACTATAGGTACACAATTTTCAATGTTTACGCATACAAGATAACCATACAGAATGAGTTAGAGTTTATCCCTTACGAACTTGAATTTTCTCTATATTTATAGAAATTAGACACTTGTCTTTGGTTTCTATTGTAGTGACAACTTATCAGATAGACAGTTACTGTAGCAAAGGTATACCATTGCTATTCGCTAACTTTAAGCTTTGAATTATGATCTCTGTGTTTTTCTTTTTTCTTGATTAAAAGTTTATACAGACAAAACGTACTATGTGATTTATGTACACTTACGGCCAGTTGAAGAAGGCTGAATTAAATCAAATCAGCAAGTTAATCCAAGATTAACTAATCTAATTAGATAATTTTGAATTTACATTTCTATTTTACAATACCTGATTGGTTAATCCCAGAATCAACTTGGTCATTTGATTAATTCTACTTTCTTTTCATTGATATAACATCAATTGTATACTGTACAGTTTTAAAGAAAATCTCAAACATACAAAATTTAGGTATGGTATAAACTGAGAACATTTGCCTACGCTCAAAGTTTAACAGTTAACTAAAATTTTATTCCTTTCAACCAACATTTTACAAAATACAACTTGACTGCTGTTATATACCAAAGAACAAGAAATCTTCATTAGGGGGATATTTCAATAACTAAAGACGATAAATTTAATAAAAAAAACTAAAATGTAAATTTTTACATGGAACCTACGCATTTACATTTATTTCAAGTTCTACTTAATGATCTGATTTTCAGTAAGTGTACACAAAAAGATGAACTTCATTAACTCATTGAAAGAATATATTCTTTGTTTTAAATCACAAAGGATAAAGCTAAACTTCAGTCTGTTTATAACATAAAAGGTTTGTTAACTTTAAGTTGAATTTACTTTCCGCAAATCGTTTCTACTTCTAAAATAATAGCTGATCTAAATTAGCGCAGTCAGTATCTCAAATACCTTATCCATTTTGTTTAACATCTTGTTGTAGACACTTTAGGATATTTCATTCTTCGAACTTTACATTTTACAGAGAATGAAATTTCTAGCAATAAATGACTATTCAAGGAAAACGCTTCTCGGCACTTGAGTCAGTCACTTCATGTCAACATCTTGCTGTCAAGTGCTTTGATTGTTATTTGAAATATAAAATATTAAATTTGCCGACAAGCAAGAAATTTGTACACAACTTCTTGCTGTCAAGTAAAACAACTCAGTAGAACACGTACAATAAATTGCATGTACTACATATTACAGGAGTAAAATGTTTTGGAGCAGTGATGATTAATGTACGGGAGAATAGGTGATGGAGAAAGAGATATAGTTATTTCTTTCTTTTTTTCTGAAAGAACACTCTGTATTTATTTTGATTTTGATACCAAATATCACCCAGCTTAAAACTTTGATTAAATATTGTACTCCCGGGAATTAAATACAACAGCGTCATTGTACCAATCTAACTAAACCAATCTCGCTATTTTAATAAGTTTCACTTTAATGCTAGATTTCTACCGTGAACCAAGTGAGATTTTTTTAATGTCTAATTTTAGAATTTGAAACAACTTTAAATATTACTCTAACAAAGTTTGTCTCATTTTCCAGGCATTTCAACTTTGCTTTGTAGTAGTGATATTAAACTTTTAGATTATTTTACTGCGCTTTGGAAGTACGTACAAATTTAACTATTAATTTAAAGTTAGAAAATGACTAGGATGATTTGTTTGCCATCTGAAACATGAAACTATGTATGAAATAAACTTCACTTATGCTATTTGGTTCTTTGTAGATTATTCCAATTTCTAAATTCTAACTGCGGACTACCAGTTTCTATTTGAAATAGTGCACTGAAGCCGTGTTCTTGTTTAAAATTGATAATTAATAAAGTAATCGATTAATTTGACATGATTATACTAATTCTTCTTAAATTACTTACCTGTACTGTACGATAACAATATGATTAAATCACTCATGTTTTATTGATATCCATAAACCTAACTGCTTGAATACTTTGTAAGGTTGTTGTTATTCAACCTCATTTTATTGTTCTGTTTTGCTCATAGAATGAATAAATTTAATACACCAGCTTTCATTACAAATACTACGTAAAATTACGGGTTTACTGTTTATTAGATTCATTATTATTAATTCTTTAAAAATGCACTCTACATTTTACAGAGCATATAGTTGAAAATATCATGTTTACAGTATACGTGCACCTCATTTACTAGACACGAAATTTTATTTTGCTGTAATGCTACTCATAACCTGTGGTAGTCTGCAAACTACATTTGCAAAATGCACTTTATCGATGAACTAACTTTGAAATACATAAAATAGAATTTTGCTTATGGAACGTTTAGTAAACGTGGAACGGTATCCTGCTTTCAGAGTTCTAAATGGTTTGCTTAACAAAATTATTTACTTCTCACATGTGTATTCAGTGTTGCATGGTAGTTTGTAACCTTTTAAATTATCCCCATTTTAATGTCTTACGTAATCCCTAATTACCAATAAAAATGATGTTATCTTTTTGTTTACGCAGATTTTTTTCCTATAATTAGATACTTCTGTGTTTGTTTTCCTTGCTTTTTCCTAATTTGCTATCCTTGCAAATATTCTGTAAATACAAACAAAACAAAACTTTAAAAAGGTTTTTCTTATGTATCCTAAACAATTTGTTTGCTGATGTTTACTGAAAAGGTATAATTTGTTTTCCATATTTTGCGTAGCTTTAGTCTTGGGTATTTTAAGCTGTCTCAGAACACACAAACACGATTGGCAATTTTCATGCATTTTGACGTATCTAGATTAGACTGATCCTTATCTGACACAAAATTTTTTTTGGTAATTTTTTTAAGCAGGAACCTCTTAAATTATTTCTAGCAAAAAAATTGTTCTGTAAAAATTTCAAATCGATATTTTAATTTTAACACGTGCCGCATTGAAATATAAAATGCGTATAGCACTGTAAAGATTTTACTCAGCTAGCGTATCAAAATACTTTTCTGTTAGATGTTCGTTTAAGCAGTCGCAATTGTGTATTTGTTGTAAAATATTTATATTAAAGTTTCATAGAACATACGAAAATAACTGTTTTAGGCGACGACTGATGTTTTTTTTTGAGAATTATATAATAAATGCGCAGTGCGCGTGTTCTTATTGAAGAGGATTTTCATCAAATCAAAGAATAAAATAAAGAATATATTTAAAATGCCGCGAACAACGATTTATTTAATTGGAGCGATGAAAAATAAAATTCTTGGTAGTAAGCTTCCTTCGCAAAAAGATTGTTTAAATGTTTTATTTTATAATATGCGAGTCGTAAATATGAATCTCTCCGACGCAGCTAACTTAGTTATAGACGAGTGTTTAATTTTTTGGAAAAAAGCACGAATTCCAACAAAACATCGAAGTGATTGTGTGAAAAAACTTAAAAAATTATATGAAACTTGGAGAAATTTAGAAAAAAGCTGCAAACGTTTAAGTGATATTCAAAAATCTAAAGAAAAAATATTTGAAGGAAATATGAATAACTTGTTTGACATTGCGCATGCAAATGCTTTAAGTCTAATATCTATTTAAGAGGATAAAGAATTTTTGATTGCGCGGAGAAAGCCGAATCGGGAAGGCAGTATGATTGGAATTGACTTGAAACTAACTGCAGCATAAAAATGAAAAACTGAAAGGAAAAAAAAGAAGAAACAAAAAAGCAGGGAGTTGAAGCAGAAATGATGAAATATCATGCACTAGGTAACGTATATGAAAGAACTATTAATATCATTAGTAATTGTGCTTCCAGTACCGGGAAGTTTTAGTACAGATTCAGATATCTCAGACGTTGAAAAAAATATAAGTACAGAACAATATGAAACACTCATGTCTGATGTAGGAATAGCTAGTTCATCCAATTCAGACCTATCTATGAATGTTTCTTATAACATTTTGCAAGAACCATGTAGTTCTGTAACTATGCGGGGCAGAACATTAATTGTGAATCGTAGACTCGCAGCCGCTATGGATAAATGCAAAGTGAGCAATAGAGATGCAAGTCATCTACTGAGTGCATGTGTAGAAAGTTTATCGTTAAATCCAATGGACTATGTAATAAATCGATCTTCAATCAGAAGAGCCCGACAACAATACCGCGAAGATACAGCGATAAATATTCAAACTGAGTCCGAACAATTAAATGTCGATTTTGCTGTTGTCCATTGGGATACGAAGCTTCTCCGAAGTGTGACTGGAATAGAGAAACAAGATCGTTTGCCTGTTATTGTGAAAACGTTACTTACAGAACAGCTCTTAGGAGTTCCGCTCATTCCTTCAGGTTCTGGTAAAGAAATTTCTAATGCTGTTTTTAACACTTTGGAGAAATGGGATTTAGGGGATAAAGTTCAAGCTTTCGTATTTGATACAACATCTTCCAATATCGGCAGATTTAATAGAGCTTGCACACTGCTGGAGATGAAATTGGGACGTAATATACTGTTTCCAGCATGTCGCCACCACATTTTTGAATTAGTTTTACAAGCGGCTATGTCTTCAGTAAAATTATATTCTTCAAGCGGTCCCGACATTCCACTATTTAAAAAATTCAAAGTATCTTTCCCAAAAATTAACCCTCAGAATATCTCAAACTGCGACACAAGTAGTGAATTAGTGGAACTTATTGCTGAAAACCGAAAGGAAACCTTTTTCTTTTGTCTCAGAATTCTAAAAAATAATCAGGAGCCTCGTCATGACTACACAGAGTTTTTAGAACTGGTAGTGATCCTTTTGGGAGGAACTCCTCCAAAAGGACATAAAATACGCAAACCCGGTGCATATCATCAGGCCCGATGGATGGCCAAATCCATTTATTCTATAAAAATTTTTCTGCTAAGAAGTGAATTCGCAATAACAGGAATTGAGGAGAAAGCATTATGTAGGATATGTGGTTTTATTGTAGTTAATTACATAAAACCATGGTTTACTGCAAATAAAACCACTGAAGCCCCATGGAATGATATCTTACTATTGAAGAATTTAAATAAATATAAAGAAAAAAATGCTACAGTTGCAGGCGTCTACTTACAAAATTTGTAAATCACCTTTGGTACTTGGCAGATGAGCCAGTTCTCTGTTCCCTTTTTGATGACAATGCACCTCTTGAAGAAAAGCAACAAATGACTGAAAAATTGTGGGAGTTAATCAATAGTAAAAAAATTGAAGACGTCGAAGATGAAGATTTAACTCTGAAAAAATATTTACTACCCTATGATGAATTAAATGACTTTTTGGAAAAAGATTTACCATGTAGCTTGATAACCAAAAGGTCTTTGAATTTATTTAAACGTTTTCAAATAAGCACATCATTTATTCAAACTGATGCCAATGAATGGTTTCATAATGTAAGTTTCAATGATACTGCTGAACGGGGAGTCAAATTGATGGAAGAGTTTAGCACAGCATTCACTAAAAATAAGCATCAAAAGCAGTTTATTCTGCAAGTGAGACATAGCTTTTTTATATTTGTTTTGTAATTATCAGTTTCTTAATTGATGTTTCAGGTCGTGCAAGACTACCGAAAAAAATACCCGCAGCATACGAGAAAAGCCATGAGTGTTCCATACAAATAAATAAATAAATAAATATATTAATATATTAATTAATTGAGACTTTATATTATATACAGGCAAGAAAACTTAAGTCTAAGTACAGGTACTTATATGTCATATGCATGTGATGTATTGTATATACTATATAGTGCACATTCCATTTACATATATAAAGTTCAATATCAATGCGACACGTGTTAAAATTAAAGTATCGACTTGAAATTTTTACAGAATTAATTTTTTGCTAAAAATAACAATTTAAGAGGTTCCCGCATTAAATATTTTAATTTTAGAAAATAAGGACCAGTCTAATCTAGATGCATCATATTATACGCTACGTTTCAATGAAAACTATCCAGCCCTCGTGCATTGAAAGAAATTCTAAAACCAGTAACGCGAGTTTTGATTATTAAAAATAAATAATATTGTTTAATAATTGATCTTGTTTTATTAGCATTAATTTTTACACAATCACGAAGTCACTACCTTGCTTGCTTGAAAACAACTCCACTGAAAATAGTCATACAAACAGTTTTATTTGCACAAAAAGATGACTCCACTTACAAGGTGTAATATTTTGTTAGAAAACATGAGTTATTCAAATAATTGCAGAAATGCAAGCTTGTAAAGTCAGCTTCTTGGATGTTTCGTGACAATTTTATAATTATATGAAAATATTAATTCAACATCTCTTGTTATCAGGAAAATAGGTGTCATGTATGAAGACCTTCCGTGAGAAAGCAAGCGAAACTAAATATTAATTAATAATTAGAATAAGTAATAATTGAATATCATAATTCGCGGTAGGTCAATTGAATGATATATCATTTTATGCAGCATAAACTCAAAATGTGAAAAATGGCCTTTAGCCATCGTCATTTGTTAGAGTTTGAAAATTACCAAGTTGATTTACCTTTAATGCCCAAAATCGAGGAGTTCGTTGTATTTGAGGACTATTATCTTAAGTTATCCAAGATTGAGTTTTGTTCCATAGACACGAGCAACTGTGACAGGCAAGGCACGGAATTATATGCACTGTAAAATACTAAAATATGCACATATATATGCACGAAATTTAATAAAATATGCGCTGGGGTTTTTTTAAAATGCATTAAAATGTTCAAAATATGCAACTAAATATACAAAATGTTGAATGCAAATATAAATTAAAAACTTTTATTTAGCGTTGGTAATTTATTTATGTTACAAAATCTGTAAACAGAGTACAATAGAAAATCACAAAAGATATACGAGGTGTTTCCTAATGATGGTAAAAGATTTTAATAGATAATTTCTGGGCTAATTATACGTGAACAAGTTCATATAAACAAGTGCCCTAAAATTGATAAGATGACAATTGATGATAAATTAAATCTAGTGGCTTAGATACAGGGGGTTCTGTACTTTCTCTCCAGATAAAGACTACGCCACATTTTTCCTGAAAACTGGTAACACTTCCCCTTTTGCTATTTAATTTAAGATAAAAAGTATTCTAGTATTTGTCTCCTAAAACGCACCGTTCTCGAGATAATTAATGCAGAGGTCCTTGTATTAACAGAGTTTCGTACATTTCACCAGCATTTATTAAAATAAAATTGTTTATTATGCATAAGCAGTCAGTTTTTGATTTCACCATTAAATAAGATGTTCAAATGGCCACCTGTACCTGCTATGCAGGCATGCAGTCTTCTGACTTACGACTGACGTACTCTGTCGAAACTTCCGGCAATAGTATGTGTTACGCTCTGTATGTCGGAAGGGTGCATTTAAGGACACTTGTTTTATGAACTTTTTTACTTATAATTAGACCAGGGATTATCTATTAAAATCGAGATACTAAAATACAATTAAATATTAAATGTTAAAATAAAATACAAATTACAAAATGTCAATGCATACATAATTAAGAAATTTTTACAAAATGATTAGTTATTTGTCTTTTTTATAATTATAGAAGTTAATTACTAGATGTTTTTTTAAATTATTAACGAGGAAAGATTGCCTTTTATCAAACGAGGATTTTCGTTGTATTACCGAGCGCCCACAATTTCCAAAACTAATCTTACTCGCAAGTAAAGACCTACTGCACAGTAGGCTGGACATAATAATTTCGGTTTAAAAACAAAAATCCTTTTTAACAAACAATTGTTAACTTCTAAAAGTGTTTTAGACAAAACTTGGCACTATGTAGTACCTACATATATAACTAATACACTGCATGGATAAATTCATGAACATTCTAGCCACATAGCAAATCGTTTAGGGGAATGATTCCTGTTTGGAAGTTTACGAGAAAATATTCCCTTCTCAATTGTTTTTATTTTTTTCACTATATCTACAACTGCACACACTACAAGCAGGCATTTTTAAATTAAGTTTAAAACGTAATCTGAAAACTGCTTGTAAAAACACCAGCAAATGCGAATGCAATGTACTATGTAAAAGTCAAGCGTCTGTTGCACATTGACGTCACACACATTTCAATTATTATTTTTATTGCTCACAACTTCCGTATTGTATGAGATAAATTTCCGAGAAGTTACACTCGAATATAAATACCCGAAAACTTCAATTTGAGACAAACTTGTTTTTTGTGTTGCGATTCCCTTTAAACTGCAATTACTTGGAGGCATAGTTGAGAAACTCTTAAAATACAATTATACAGTCAATAGTTCTTAAAACTGATAAAGAGAAGTAAAACTTATTTGAGGATTTGAAGGGTTCTTAGATTTTATTTTCTTTTTTCTTTTTTTGGCAGTATTAAATGCATACAATGCATAAATTCAATTGTTTTACATTTTTCATCAGAAAATCGAAGGAATTATGCATCAATATGCTCTTAATCAAAATATATGCACAATTGACTCAAAATATGCAAAATATGCAAATTTATTTTGCTGTCATTTAATTGTATTTTATTAGATACGGATAGAAACAAAAGCATTTTTTGACATATCTGTAGTTAGAAATATGCATTTGCATAGAATCCGTGCCTTGGTGATAGGCAAAACACCGCGCCATTTGGTGTTATTTCCATAATACTTCTTTGTACGGTTACTACCAAATTAAAGTTTTTGCAGTTTCAATGACGGCACTAGAGTAACCTTCAAGCCTATACCTTTTCAACTTCCAAGTGAAACCAATCAATTTTATATTGGAAACAATTAGTTTTAAATTGGGACTAATTAATTTCAAATTGAGACTTTTCCTTTCAAAATAAGACCAATCAACTTTAAATTTCAAATTGAGACTAATCTGAACTCAATGTAAAGTTGATTAATCTCAATTTAAAGTTGATTGATATTAATCTGAAGCTGAGTTGTCCCAACTTAAAGTTGATTAGCCGCAATTCAAAATTGATTAGTCCCAATCTGAACCTAATTATTTCCAATTTAAAATTGATAGGTCCCAATTTGAAGTTGAAAAGGTGCAGACGAGAAGAATTTATTGCTAGAAAACCAAAAGAGCTAAAAGAATAAAATTTGATACGCCTTCTTAAGATGCCCTGCTATATAACCTCTATAGAATACATCTTTCTTAACAGCTTAATGCAATTTTCATTTGTTTTTGTCTTGTCTCCCTAGACCACCTTAAGACTACAAAGAAAACGCTTTGTTTTGTATCTCCAGAACGCAAATTCGTATTGACACATTGGGTTACTTTCGTTTTGTATGGTAGAGTATACGCATTAATATAAGATTAGCTTGACCGATATTTATTTGTTTTTCTTTAGACGTATTTAGGGACATTCGATATCTTTGACCGCAGTTATTCGCAGCTCTTAGTAAAAACAACACAAATTAGTGGAATCAATTGTTTACAAAAAAACTTTCAGGATGTTAACCTCCAAGAAAAACTATCCACGGAATAAGAAATAAGAAATTAGACTTAGTGCAAGAACGGTCGCTGTATTAACAAAAAAATTAATGAAGTTCATATCATTGGTATAGGTTTGGTGTTTAACACACATTTCAAAAGAAAAATCTCGAAAATTCAAGAATTCCTGGTCCAGAACCGGCGGGTGTATATTTCTTAGTCAGTACTTAAAAAACCTATCAGTAGGAAGGCATAGGATTAAGTAAGTTACAAAACGGCGCGGGGTAGTCGTACACAAAATTAGCTTTCAATTGAGCTAACAATAAAATAATGTGTTCGGAATTTTTCTCGGTACTGAGAGAGGACAAGTTTATTTACGGTGAATATTTCAAAATTCCCAGTTTATAAAATGACTACCCCCATTCATAAAACATGGCTGTATTCTAAATCATCAAAACATTCACATCATTTTTACAATCAGACAGGCGATTTCAATTAGTTTTCTAAATCAATAGCCGGGATATAAAAAACTAACACCGTTTGTTTTATATTCTGCCTGAGGCACTTATAATTATTTTTTAAAATGCGTAAAAGGCATAAAACCTTCTCAGCCTAATTATTATCAAAACGTAGGGTTATTTGGAAAACTTGTTATCAATAACCTAGGACAGAACTGGAACCGATCGTGTAATTGAACCTCAATTAGCAATTGATCAAACAATTGACTAACATAATTATGATAGCAAGTACGTTATACGGAGTAAATCTGGCATATTTGTCTCACTAAAAGGGTTCTCGAAGAGCTACAAATTAAATTAGATGGGAAAAGAATCTTGAATTTGAAATATTATAGTTTAATGCTTCTTTTGATAGAACTTTTCAATGTTTCTCGCTAGATTTGTATTTTCTCACATCTGTTTCGAGTTGAAAAAAAAAACATTGAGAAAGAATTTAAGGAAAAATCTGTTTTTGACTTGTATTTGTAAAACAGGTCGAGATAGCAGACCTTTTTGTCTCTTTATTTGTCTTTAAAAATGAGCTTTGTTTACAAAAATTGTTTTTTTGCAATAGGGTGAACAAGCAGCTAACTTCGAGTAATAATTGTGATTGGACAAACATACGTCTGTACACTAACATGTACAATTTTATTTAGTGTTGACGTCAACAAGAATTTCGAAAGTAAAGTAATATACAAGATGCTTATTTTAAACAAAAAAAAACTAATAAGCATATGTCTTATCTTTCTTGCTCAAAGATACAAGCGTCTAAACACAGTCCTAGATAATTATTATAATATAATCCAACTAACTTACAATAAGATGAAACAAGGATTTTTATAACAAATGCTCAAGATGACACCTCCAGTATGAATACAACCCTGAAATCAACGAACGAGAGATTGGTAAACATTAAAAATGACGTTATTGTCCTGTCGAATTTTTGTTTGCAGCATCGTAAATTCTCTCAAGTAGGTTGCTCACGTGTTTTTTTCAACTCGGTAAGTCAATTGATTTCAATGTCCCCATAACAAATAATTCAAGGAATGATGATAACAGCAAAACGGCCAATTCATCTATTGGGAAAATTACGGTTTGACCATTCACTTACTTCCCTTTATTGTTAGGTGGAATTGGAATATCTTATATCTCGTAAATGTAGTCTTCGAAGAATTCTTTATAATCACGCGCTCTAAGGTGATGGTTTAATACATGCTGCTCTAGTTGCAATGAATTATTAGAAATTGCACCCCATAGATTAACAAAGAATCTTTGCTGAAATCTACATTGTCTAATTACATGTGGATTATTGATAGGCAATGAGTGATAATGCAAATCATTTATTTAATATTTTGTAAAATTTGCTTCATCACACTCAGGACGATTTGAGCAAAACCTGGATTGTTATTAATTTGGTTCACTACCCCCAGACAAATCCTTGGCCGTTGTTTCGCATCTCTAGAGTGTAAAGCCTGTATACGTTGATAATGTTATGGGTGCTCGCAACATAATCAAACAAAATTCTGTGATATACATAGGTATAGTGCTATTCGCTTGTTGCAACTTGAAGAATTATCAAGTACTTCGTCAATCGCACTTTCTTCAATTTCAACTGCGAGTTGTTGCAGGGTTACCACCATCAATTACATTAACAGATCTTGTGTCTTGCAGCCTTTGAAGAGTACGATCGAAAGTTGGATAAAAAGATTGTCTTCTGTTAGAAAATTGCTTATGATATATCTGAAAGCTGTAAGACTGCTTCTATTGCAACCGCCATAAACAAATACCATATCGTTATATGAATAAAATCTGATTGGGTGCTGGGTCAATTAGGCGCAAAATCAATTAAACGCTGTGTCGACTGATGAAGAGTTTGTAATGGCCACGTACGAAACGTGGAAACAATTTGGGTATATTTTCTATTGTTTGTGTACATATGTACAGGAGAACATAACTACGTATAGGTTCAAGTAGATTTAACATAGCAATGAAAGAAAAACAACTAAAAACTGTAAATGAAGTTTGAATCCTTTGATGAAATCAAAACTTGCAAGGACATCAGCTTTCCTGGTTTGATTAAGTTCCGAACTTCAGCAATCAAGGTTTGAACGCTATCTTCTTCTTAAAGTGCCATATTTATTACTGAAGGTCGGCAACAGTTCTGGCAAAGCTTTTCTCTTTCAATAATGCTTGTGTACTTATACCTGTCGAGTCTCTCACATTTTTAAGCCATGAGCATGTTCTTCCTGGTCCTCTTTTTCCTTCAGTTTTCCCCTCCATTATTAATCTTAAGAAGCCATATTGTCGTCCTCTATATAGATGGCCAAGGTAACTGGTCTTGCGTTTCTTAATAATTGTTCGAAGTTTCCTGCCTCTTCGCATTCTCCATAACACCGTTACATTCGGGATATGTTCCGTCCATGATATTTTCAGTAGTCTTTGACAGACTCGCATCTCGAAAGCTTCCAGTCGTCTCATTGCTTTCATACCCATATAGAAGAATTGAGTAAATAAATGTTTTTACGAAGCGATATCGAATATCCAGTGACAGGGCTATATTTGTAAGAAGGTTTTTTATTTTAAGGAATGCGAATGTTGCACACTTTGTTCGGATTGGGACTTCGACTTCTAGATCAAGATCTTTTGTTATGCAAGAACTAGATACTAGAATCTGGCAACATCTTCGATCGGCTTATTATAAATGTGGATGTTGGCTTGTAGGTTCGGGTTTTTACTTATCACCACTGTTTTGGTCTTCTTGATGTTAATTTTAAGACCAAGAGTGTCACCCTACTTCGTAATTGCTTCCATAAGCCTTTTTAGTGCTTCTGAGCTGTTTGCCAGAATCACATTACCATCGGCGTACCTTAGGTTGCTAATAATCTTTCCATTTACTTTGATACCTTCTACAATGTCTTCAAGTGCATTCTGGAAAACCCTCTCCGAATAGAGGTTAAAAAGGAGAGGACAAAGTATACATCTTTGATGTACTCCTCGTGTTATTGGAACCCTACTATTGCTAACATTTTTGCCTATTTTAATTGACGCTGTTTGCTCCCAATATAAATTTTAATTAAAGTGATATCATTGCAATTTAATTGTTGACTATTAAGCAAGTTGATCAGTTCAATGTGTTTAACCTGGTCAAAGGCTTTCTCATAATCTATAAAGCAAATTGGAACTGATTTCTGGAGCAGAACTGTACGACTAAATAGTGCCGAAACCTTGTCGGAAACCAAATTGTTCGTCAATAATGTTTTCTTTGCATTTTCTGTATATTCGCTGGTGAATAATTGAGAACAATCTTTAATACATGGCTCGTCAAACTGATCAATCTGAACTGCAAACACTCATGAGAACCACTTATCTTTGGAATTGGAATAAACACTGATGTGAGCCAATCTTTGGGGATAACTCCTGTTTTGTATATCTTGTTTACCAGTTGTGTTAGTTGTTTCATCTAGGAGTTTTTTTTCGCCATCTAGATCTACCGCTTTTTGAGTTTTACACGTTCTTTGGTCAAGTATCCCTGGATCTATTTTTGTATCGTCAAACAATGCATGGATGTAATTTAACCACTCTTTCTCTACATTCTGTTGGCTGAGGGTTAACTGGTTACGATTGGTTTTCAGCGTGTAGTGATGAGAAACTCTATTATTTTGTTTTGTGACTTTGTTTATCTTTTTATGTACATTAAAATGATCGTGTTTTAGTTGCCACTCTTCTAGCTCATAACATCGTTCTTCCATCCATTTTTCTTTTGCTTTCCTTATTAACTTAGTTATGATTCTAGTATGAATCTCTCTGTATTTGATTTCTTTTCTTTTTTAATAACTTCTTCTGTCGTTCATTAATTGTTTGTTTTCCGGTGTCATCCATCCTTTGTTCAAGGTGTTTTGGTCTTTTTGAGTTTTCAGTTTGTACCTGGCAGATTGTATTCTTGATAGTATCCCATGAGTTTTCGATAATGTCTTCTGTTAGTGGGGGGTTTTGCTACTGATTTGTTCATTCAGTGTCTTTGCTACTTTTTTACGAGTCTCTAGATTTTGGAGAAGTTAAAAGCTTAGCGTTATGTGTTTATTGCGCGGTATTTTATTTTAGTCTGTCTGTGACAACTGCTTTCCATTTTTGTAGCCTCATCGCTTAAGATATCCTATAAGTTCTTTATGGAATTCAAACCAAGATTACTCAAAATATGGAAATTAATCATTAAAGCAATCTCGAAGGTAGACCTATCAGAGAGAAACTATATAGATAGAACCTTTCAATTAGTGTTAGCATTATAGATCATTAAGCCTTTTGACTTCTTCAATAGTCTTCTATTTTTAGCAATGCAAATGTATGAATTTTCAATATTTTTCAAAGGTTTCATCTTTTTTGGCGATTTCATGGCAAGAGCTATGGTTTCTATTACAGGAAATCAAAAACAAATAATAAATCAAAACCCTTAATAACATACAAAAAATAGGAGTAGGTAAGGAAGAGTGTAAAACACAACATTTTAGCATCGCTGTTCTTGCGGTGATTCAGAATTTTGAAATCTATTGCTTTATTTCCATTTAAAAATATATGAGTTTCTTATAGTTGGCTTTGAAAAACAGAGAGATATTGGCTTGTCTCATGTAGTTCGAGATACACTGCATGTTGTATATTTAATGTGTCATTTGGAATTCCAACAATTGTTAAATTATTTTCTTAATAAATATGATTTAGGTAATTTAATTCTAGTTTTAAATCTACTTATCTACTGTGTATGTAGTTATCTCAATAATATCAAGGTAATAATAAAATTTAATAACAATCTTAAACATTTAAACAATAACAAAAGTTGTTTCAATTTGTTTCAGTTGTATATTATACGTCTATATTTATACAGTGAGGTCCAAATTTAATACTGTAATATGCAGTTACAATTAAATGCACTGTAGCATATTTCAATGATGTGTTTCCAAACAGATGGGTTGGTAGACGTGGTACAATAGAATGGCCAGCCCGTTCTCCTGAATATAACACCACTTGATTACATTTTTTGAGGTTATCTGAAATCAAAAGTGTATTTTGTTACGTTTCAAGTACAATTTTCTTGTAAATAAATGAACGAAATCTAAAAAAAAATTACATTGCTAAATAGGCAATTAAATACCCTTTGAAACGAGGTATCACCTAACCCCTTATGCAATTTAAATAAAATGGGGTGTTGTTGCCTCTTGGAAGGAGGTTGAAGTGGGAGGTAATTTTTTAGAAAATGTCATTTTAAATTAAAAAATTGACATGTTTCAGGATTTTTTTGTTTACAGGCTTATTAACCTAGAAAATTAATTTATCCGTTGCATTTGGACCTCACTGTATAAGCAGCTAAAGCAGATTAAAAAAATTTTACTACTATTTTTTGTCAAAATAAAAAGCTAAACACAGAATGCTTCCCTGTTAATATTATAGGAAATTTGCCTGGCAATTCTGAAATTACATCAACTTGTATCTAATATAAGTTTAAGTAAACGCTAACCTATACAAGAGAAATATCACTATTGCTCATCTAGAAATGGTAAGTTTAAATTGTTTGGCAGTTATCAAATAATTAACATCAAAAGACACTTCACACAATGCTGAAGTAGAAAATTTTTGTTATTTTTGCTATATACAGTAAATCGTCCTTTAGATCCATTATTCTGATAAGATGATATTTAATACAGTACATAAATTAAACCTTTTAATGTTAAAACCAAACAAATTACTAGGTCAAAACCAACTAGTTTACATTGTATTAAAAGAATCTGTACAAAACGGAGATTTCAATTTAGATTCTCTCGAACTGAAATTAATGCACGCAATTTCTAGACTACCAAAACTTTCTTCAAATTAGCGCAAATGGCATTTACAAACTTTCAAGATAATCAAATACCAACAGTAATTTGCACTAATTTGGAACATTAACTGTACGCTTTTGTATTTTAACATGCGCGGGGTTTTTTAATTTTGCGAAAAGGTTATTATCAAATTTTAATAATCATGAGAACATAAAACGGTTTTATCTTCAAATAAGCTCATGAAACTATATCGCGATGCATTGATGAGTTTTACAAACAAAAATGCCATACAGAACGGAATTTAGAAAAAGATTGCACGTAAATATTCTTTTCTGATTGCAAGCCATATAAACAACAAATTTACGAAGACAATACGCACGTAATAAAAGCCGATAACTTTTATCGTGTTGCTGGAAACGTGCACACCTGATTCTCCGCGTCTATCGTTTCATGCTAGTTTAACACAAAGGGAGAAAGAAATAGACAAGCTTCGTTTCTGATCTCTGTTTCGTTACATTAAAATAACTTCTAATATTTACCAAGGAAAAGAAAACACATTCATATTTTCTTATAGTAATAAGAAAACGGGTTTATTTTAGTTTCTTTTTTATTAGAAAGCTCTCCTCTATCAATTTTAGACAAAAAAAGCAGTGACTTTGACGTTTCTTTCATTTCAAAAAATCTTTCTTACGGGCACTGAAATCAATTTTATATTTTGTGCTTTGTGAATATGACTTCAAGACAGATAAATACGTTCCATTCTTTGAACTTCCCAACAACTTCCGGTGAAATGATAAAAAAATCTGTAATAAAGATTATTCCTAAAAGTATATACTTTATACGCTTCCTGGTAAGATGAAGCACAACTACGCAATATAGGTATTTCGGCTGCTGTTGTACAAAAACAAATCAGAATCATTTAAATTTCTGCTAAATTAAACTCGAGTTCTTATTTTAGCTACATCGTTTGTAATGTGAATACATCATAATAATATAAATTTATCTCTAAAAATGGATCTCTATCAAAAGTACATACAGGTAGAGATGATATAATAGATTAAGAAAAAACTATTTAGATAACGATTTAAAAACCCAAATTCGTACTAATTGAGTTTTTTTATTTCACAGCAAATTGAGCCCCCGTTAAATAATTTGCATTTAATCCATTTCAAATTATCACATAAATGTCCTAAATATTTATAATAATATAAAGACAAAATACTGTTAATCGATGTGGCTAAAAGCTTTATATTTTAAAAATACTTTTTATAGAACATTGTAATATTTTTTCGAAAATGACAACGGATTTACGTCCTGGACTTTTTTTACAGGAAACAGCAGATGTTGCAAATATTTTAACACGATTATTTAGTTCCGAAAAGATTATTCCAATGCTGTATACCTATTGTCTTTTCATATGTGTTTTAGATTAAAAGCGTTTTAGCGTTATAATTTGCTTATTTCATATGCACGTTTGTTTAATTATTAACCCACAGACACATACCAGCCGAGGTATTAAACATAGTCGCGAGTTTGGCCTGTTGTCGAATTAGTCTCTACCCCCTCCCCCCCGACATTTACCATAAAATATGGTTATAGTTATAGTATAAAAATGTACAAAGACTATATAGACGTTTTATTATAAACTGTTAATGTTCTGTTGGTCATTACCCAGATTTCATCTCCTTTCAAAGATGTTACAGATAATCTCATAATTACCATAAAATTATGCAAATATTAACCTAGAATATAAACAGTTTCCTAGCGATTCATCATCCTGAGATACTAAAACACGACAAGATGTTTTTCAAAATGTCCTTACACGTATATTGATTTCCGCAAGGCCGTCAGGTGGACATTAACAGCCTTTGTGCAGGTTTTAAAAAATCGCTCTTCTTGTTTGTGCTGTATATATTACAACACTTTCATATCTGATTATGTCAGTCTTCCAACCAGTTCGTGTCTGTCCATTGTTAATTAATTTTGTTTGATTCGTATTTCAAGGGTTTTTATTTAAATCAGCTGAGTGTGGTCCTCAAATATTAACCCAGTCAGCAACAGATATTTTTGGGCTTAATCCGAACATTGAAAGTAGAAACTGTATTTTTGGGCATCGGTATTCTGAATGATTTAGTAGGCATTTTGATAAATTAATGGTAGTACTTGAATTGTTGGCATTGGAGGAAGAATGACCTTTACACGTTTCGAACAAAGACCGACCGTGTCCTTATTTAACTTTTGTAGGTTAATGGAGGGTGAAGCAAAATCTTAGACTACTACATACAACCATTTTAAAGCGTCATCGAACCCGTCCCTGAACAAGAACAATCCCCATCAGTAGCTAAAAATCTTCAAAGATACCTCGCTGCTGTCCAACCAACAGGCGGAAAGAAGCCTTTTTAAAACAAGCAAATGTGAAGCATAGTCCGATTTTGAATTACTCCAGATTCTCCATGGAAACATGTAATCCGACCCGCGTCCGCATTTAGCTTTTAAGAAGGTTAATATAGGCTGAATGGTGTAGACCATATCTTAAGGAAGTTAACCTTATTTAAAATATTAGAAACTTACAGAATTAGAATTAATAAAGGTCGAAGCCTAAACTTGAAGCCATCGGTAATGTGTTAAAAGTCGCTGTCCGATCTGTCTACAAACTGATCCTTATCTGTTGTCTTCTTAGGTTTTTACTTTAAGAAAGATTGGAAAAAGAGGAGCTACAGCAATCATGACCAAGCCTCGGCCCCGACTGGAGCCACAAAGCGGATGAAATTTAATTGATATTTTAAATATCTGGGCTTAATAAAAAGGGTTTCTTAGGTGAATAAAATAATGTGAAGAGCAATATTCAAACTTTAATGCAAAAGAATAATAGACAAATGTAAGATCATTTTAAAATGCGGAATAATAACCCTTGGGGGGTACATTAGACTATCTTATCTTCAATCTGGCAGGAAAACAAAATTTAATTTAATTATCTGGTTCCGCGTAATCTGTAATTAATTTATTATAGCGAAGCGAATTATTTTATTTAATTTTTTTCTTCACTGTCCTATCTAGAATTTTATGCAAATTTAGAAAATGTCACCAAAATACTAGGGTGCCATTTAAAAATTAAAAGTTGGTATCAATTACGCAAAACTGGATATATAAATTAATTTTTTCCTGTCAGAATGTAGATAAGATACTCTAATATACCTCCCAAGGGTTATTATGCCGCTAATTCTATCGGTATTGCTACAATAAGACTGTTTCCAGGCTCTGTCGTTTTGTTTATTAAGCCTGTTGGTCGGAAGTATTTCTTAATCTAGTTTGTACAATGTTTATTTT
>VTPC01005259.1:38304-50287 GCA_011009095.1 Ignelater luminosus
ACTGTCTTTTGTTTTTATATGAAGATGGAACGTAAGCACAATTTGTTTTTAATGAGACATCTACTTCAGTTTGATGTTATTGAGCAGATAGTTTAAAACGCTTTTTGATGATATAAGGTCGTATTCACAGTCGTTTAGTTAAAGAGGCTTTATTTGAAAAGTAATTTTAGTCTGGTTCTACAGGCGTTTCCATGGCTACGCAACAAAAGAAAACTTGAAGTATAACAATTGAAATGTCATTAAAATCAAGTAAGTTTTAAAGTAAAACCTTTTAGTTAGTTCTTTGTTTCGAGAAGTTATTTGAAAAAAAAACATTCTTCAAACATCATATAGAGCTGTTTTGCGATTTAGCAAATAGCAATCGCACGTTTTTTATAAATAAGTTTGTTAAGAGGCACAAAAGAGAATTACTTTTTAATAACTAAATAAATTCAATAAAAGAGCGTTCGGCCTTGTTTTCACTTTTTCCAAACACAATATTTCAAAAAGACTTGCAATATCTGCTCTCATATCTGTAAAAACATCCACGGAGTAAATCCATTTCTCGACATTTAGCCGATGTGTAACACGCCGCGCCGGTATAGAAAACTCGTAATTACGAGAGAAGGTAGATTAATAAAAAGTAAAAGTAACAAATGGTCTGACTTTTTGAGTGTAGCTGCATTCATACTTTCAGATATTCCAGTTTGATGCCAGACTTTTCTTTAACAGTGAATTTCTTCGAAATTCAGTAAAAGTTATTTTCTAGAAATATTAGTTTTATTCTACAAAGTAATCTTTAGTAATACCACTTGAATGTTATCCATAATCTTAGAGTACTTGACAAATTAAAGCAACGTCGAGAATTTATTTTATTATTAAATTTTAAAATAATCACATTATAATGCACTATTTTAAATATTTATATTGCTGAAAAATATCTTTTTAATACAATTAGATTTCTGTACCGTGCTTTATTCAATTGGAAATAATATCAGAGCATTACCAATTCTCCAGTAAATCGCAGCATTTGGAATCCAATTTATTTATGAATAAAATTATTTGTCTCAAAACAATTCACGGAATTAAATGCTAAAGATTTCTGAAGCTATTTCCTACGGCAATATATTTCCAATTCCATAATCTGTTTAAAAGTTTAATGTTCCGTTTATGTTTCAACTCTGAAGAAGTTATTAAAAAGTTACTTTTAACATAACTTAAAATGTCTGCTGTTTCGAAAATCCCCTCAGGTTAGATTCATACGTTTTAGGAAAAAAAGTCAATTTTAAGATGCAGATAAAACTTTTTCATACAATTCTTATTTTTTGGTTTGTTTCAGAACGGAAGTTTGGAATAACGGAACCCTTTTACCAGGAGGTGAATAGGGAAACTGCAGAAAAGTTGCTGAAGGGCAAACAAAATGGAACCTTCATTATACGCCCTTCATTCGAACGAGCCAGTATTGGAATCCTCTCCGTTATCCAGGACAACAAAATATTTCACCTCGTAATTAGACAAAGGGAAGACGCGCTAAT
Organism: Ignelater luminosus; assembly: GCA_011009095.1. Lineage (NCBI taxonomy): Eukaryota > Metazoa > Arthropoda > Insecta > Coleoptera > Elateridae > Ignelater > Ignelater luminosus. Next base: position 39,819 of record VTPC01005259.1, read on the forward strand.
TGCCCTTGGAAGAGAAAAATTAAATGAAAAAAGTTTTAAAGACTTGAACAGTTTAATTAATTATTATATTAGCAATTATCTAATTCTCTTTTCGGATGGTAATAAGAATTATACTTTACTTTTGCCTAATTTCCAGCAATAAAAATCATTCTAGCCCAGTAATAATTTATAACACGAAACGAGGTGATTTGATAAATTTACTTAACAAGGTTGCGGAATACGGGAAACAGGAAGAAAGCTCACGTGCAAATTAGCAAAAAAAAGAAACACGTTTGGGATTTATTAAACATGCAACCCATTCTAAACAGATTTTCTTGTGTTACGAAACTCCAACAAACGTTGTTATACAGACATTTGTATGAGCTACGTATATTTTATTGTAAATAACACTTTTACGTGTAGGCTACAATTATCTTTAGTTGAGGTTATTATACTTATGCTTTTGTTTGTTTTTTAAGTAAATCAACAGTGACTTAAATGATCAAAGCGTTAATGTTTTGTAATTACTTGTATTAAAGTATTTTCTACTAACTATTCTTGGAAATGTTGAAGGACTACAATAGATTAGAAGGTTTAAATGATAGAATGAATGACTTTAGTACTTTAGAATAGGTTAACAATCAGCTAACGGAAGTGATGGATGGATCGTAACCGAGTTCTATACGCGAGGGATTTAAAGCCACAAAAGTAAATAAACTGTATTTGAAGTATTGATATATTAAAATTTATCATTTGTACCCAATTTTGAATAAAACATTTAACAAGGATTTGTCACTTCTTACCCTATTGAAAAATCTACGTGTGATTAAAAGCAGATTTACACATTTACAGAACTTAAGATAATCATCCACTCTGCGATTTAAAAGCTGCCAACATTGGCAACATAAAGTCGATGAAGTTTAAAAGTTTTGGATTTCACAATCGGGAGTTCAACAAATTTATGAAAGACTGCATTTTAACATTTTATAGCAGTATCAATGAACAAACACACTATCCTATGCTTATGTTGCCTTATCTTTGCGATAAAAATTGTATTTACTCCTTGAGTGAATTATCCACAAAATATTCTGCCTTGTTTAATAAGTAGTATTGTCTTTGTTATGATAATAGAAGAAAAAGAGATATAGTAAAAATATTGAATACGATATTAAAAAGTATTGATTACATGACCTACTTCAATATTCATGACTGGTCAAAGAGAGCCAACGGCATGCAGCAAACATGTAATTATGCATCATGACTTATCAAAGACTTTTTCTTTAAGATCTAACAAATTCTATTGTATACAATGACATTGCTAACTGGCGAGTGGTATTACCTTCATCATAATGATACATTTATAAATATTATTATTTCTACGTGAGTTTAGGTTACAGAAAATAACCCTGTTCTTCCACTAAAGGTATCTGTTCAGCGACTGAAGAAAAAACGTAGAAGAGAAACGGAAAACGCAGTTTATACCAAGCAAGTAAACCTGCGAACGTATTATTAGATATGCGTCTACTAAATTTTGATATCTAAAAATGTTGCAAGGTAAAATGGCCTATATCATATGAGAGAATACTCGGTATATTACTCTGGCAACGATTTTATACAAAACCTGCACGGAGTAACAATAATTGTAAATAAAAGAAAAAACATGAAAACCGAAAAAGAATTTCTCTCAGTTTCCAATTAAGTAACATCATTAAAAATAAATTGCAAACCTATTCGACTTAATAAGGTGTGATAAAACAATAAAGAAAAATTTTGAATTTCGTGGACTTTATTAATCTGATTTAAAAAATTTTTTTAAGTTGTTGATACACATGTTCCTGACGTATGTTCACATTTGCAGCCATTTTGAATGTTTAGTTTATTTTTGACAGTCGAGAATGTTAGACGTGTTTTAGTGCACTCGGCGATTTTTTACTCTTAAAAAATTTTGCTTGAAAAATAAAATAAAATGTAGCACCGCATTCGAAATGTTGATTGGTTTTTGGTGACTCCGCTATGAATAAAACAAGAGTTTATGAGTGGTACAAACGTCTTAAAGAGGGCCGTGAAGATGACGACGCCCTAGCACATCAATAACCAACGACGTGGAACAAGCGAAAAAAATTATTCTTGAAAATCGCCGGATCACAATCAGAAAAGTTGCTGATGATGTTGGCATTTTATTTGGGTCATGCCAAGCAATTTTTTTAGGTGTTTTGGGCATGAAACGTGTGTCAGCATAGTTTGTTCCGAAATTTCTGAATTTTGAATAAAAACAACGTCGCGTCAACGTCGCTCAGAAGTTGCTAAATGAAGTCAGCAATAATTCAGAACTACTTAAAACAGTCATAACAGTTGGCGAAACAAGGGTATAGGGATATGACGTCAAAACCAAGGCTAATCGTCCAAAAGGAATCTGTCTGAAGAGCCAAGACCGAAAAAAATTCGACAAGTTCGATCAAATGTGAAGGGTTTTCTCACTGTTTTCTTCGATTTCAATAGCATAGTGCATCATGAGTTCTTGCCATATGGTCGTACAGTCAATAAGGAATACTACCTGGAAGTATTATGCGCCGTTTGCGTGAAGCAATCTGACGAAAACGCCCAGAATTGTGGCAAAACTACTCGTGGAAATTGCATTACGATAATGCTCCCGCTTACACCTGACTGCTTGTCCGTAATTTTTTGGTAAAAAAACAAAACCGTTATGTTGCTTCAGTCATCGTATTTGCCTTACATGGCCCCCTGTGGCTTCATTCTCTTCTCAAAGCTGAAGAGAACCGTGAAAAGACGACGTTTTGCCACCATTGATGAGATAAAAACAGAATCGCTGAAGGAGCTGAACGCCATACCGAAAAGTGAGTTCCAAAAGTGCTTCCAAGATTGAAAAAAGCGCTGACACAAGTGTATTATACCTGAGGGAAATTACTTTGAAGGGGACAAAATTGATGTTAATTAATAAATAAAGATTCTTTAAGAAAAACGAAAATTCCCTTAAAGAGCCAAATGTATGTACTAATAACAAACAGTACAGAACAGAAAATAAATAACGTTGACAACGACGCGACGTGAACAAGACAAAACAATAAACAGAAAGGTATGAGATTACTATAGTTTTAGGTCACTTTAATATAAAAGTAGGAAATGAGAAGATACAAGATGTAGAAGGCTATTACGGCCTCAGTACTAGAAATGAAAAGAGTAAAACTCTAATACAGTTTTGTCAAGTGAAACAGTTTACTATAACAAACGTGCAGTCTAAATTACACTCCAGAAGACTATACATGGACGGCAGCTGCAGATAATGACAACAAAATTATCCGAAATCAAATTGACTAGATATATACTGTTCAATAAGAGATTCGGAAATGCTGTCAAAGCAGTAAAGACCTACCCAGGTGCCCATGCTTCTACAGATCATAACTTACTTCTAACCGTAATTATGTAAAATATGTTAAAAATTATAAAAGCAAGCGCAACAAAATAGATCTAAGACAAATACGGCAAGTAAAAAAGAAGACAGACGTAGGGAAAAAACCAGAAAGACAAATGAATAGAATAAGCCATAAACAAAAAGATCAATAGTTAGAAATTAAACAAGCACTGGAAAGCTTCAAAGATATGTTAGAAATAAAAAAAATGTAAAGAGTGGATGGGCGACGAGATTTTAGGCCAAATAGATACAAAAAGAAAGTATAAGAATAAAGACATAAGCAAATACAAACAAGTGAACTCGATAATTAAACAAAAAGTCAAAAAAGCTAAAGAATATTGATTAACGAAAAAATGTAACAAAATAGAAACTTTAGGAAACAAACATAATGATATGTTTAACTTACAAAAGCAGAGTAAAGAAACGTCAGACTCAAGGAAAACCAAAAGTATGGAAGTTACCACAAAGAACAATTAAACACCATTGTTGGATATGGAAAAGGAACTAGAAAGATTATAGAAATACATAGAAGAGTTTGAACACCGAGAAAGAAAGAAACAATGAAACAACAAGCAAAACAAAAGCAGGATCAAAAAGAAATACATATAATAGGATGCACAATAAGCGAAAAATGGAATGATTCTGAAAAAACTTTCGCCCGAATAGAAAAAGCAGGCAGCATCTTCAACAAAATGAGACGAGCCTTGTGTAACGAAAACTTAACATTACGCTAGGAATAAAAGTCCTAAGATACTATGTTTTTACAACTCTGTTCTATGAGGTGGAAGCCTGCCTTAAACACGGAAACGACTAAAGGCCTTCGAGTACTGTTTCTATCAAAGAATGCCATGAATATTGTGGATCCGTCACACAACAAACTTGAAAGTGCTGAAGAGACTTGGGATGAAAACTGAAATCATACATAAGGTAGAAAAATGATAAATAACACGTTTACTGCCGTCATGCTTTAAAAAAATGAATCCCCTAGGCCAAAATTTTTTTTAATATATTGAAATCAGGACTATGAATTAAAAATATATTGATTTTGTTTCAAAGTTGTAGTTGTTTTTGTTTTTATTCAATTTTTTTATAATGGCACGACATTTGTGCCACATGGCGCTGAACACCTTTTTGCCATACAGGCTGCTGTGGGACAAATGTTGTGCCGTGACGTATTTACGCGCACTTGTTAGCCGCACTCGTCAAGATACTTCTGCAAGTTTCAAAAAGTTTGTTTCTTAAATTTAGTTCTCACGTTAGTCTCGAGTTTTACAATTTTATTGGTACTTTAATGCATGAAAATGATTTTTAAAAAATTCTACAAAAAATTTAAAAAAAATTGGAGGGTTTTTACGGCATCAAGCCTCCCGCGGTGTATTTTATGAAATCCCATAAAGGTTTCAAGGCACTGCTGCCGTGCCATCACACATAAAAGCAATGTGATGCGACTGGCACAACTGTTGTGCCACACGGCCTCACCAGATAAATTAAAAAGGCGCATATTGCTGTGCCGTGCGGCAGTTAATGTGTTAAGTACTTTGGACATGCCATAAGAAGCGAAGAATATAGGCTGTTACACACATTCGGTAAAAGAAGAATTCTAGGTAAAGGAAACCCAGGGCAAAAATGCATCTCTTGGCTTAAGAATATTAGCCAGCGGACAAGGATAACAACAGTTAACCTATTTAGAGCAGCGATGGAAAAAGTCAGATGGGCCAAAATGGTTGAAGCATCCTCAGAGAACAAGAAGGCACAATAAGAAGAAAAAGAAGTATTGCTTTGTTAGCTAGTTTAATAAAGTCAGTTTCCAAGCTAGATAGTAGCAACGTAGACACTCTCTCTACTAAGATTTTATTTAGAAGTTCACAAAAGTAAGTCTCAAGAATAAAAGGAAGGCACAGATGACCAATGTAAATACGTATAAGATGCTGCTGGAATACTTAGTTTGAAATTCCAATTACTAGGCAACAGCTCCTTGACTAACTCCTCAATGAAGATTAAATGAAAAATTAGGTAAAGGAAGATTAACGTGTTCCCCCCTTCCCTTCGAAAGCGGGCCACTTTAGCGGTTCGAGAATTTTCCTTCAGTCAAGAATGGAGATGTTTTGGATAAAAGGTTTTTTCAACTTTATTACATAAGAAGTTCAAGTTCGCAATGAGACTCAACTAGCATCCAATATCTTAGATGGTCAAGACTTCCCAAAAATAATTATTTGACTGGTCGGGTGGTGTAGAAGATTTGTAGTACTGCATCACTTTTATCGGGTTAGCCTCTTCCTACTTCCTTTTAATTTTGGCAAGTTGTCCTTAGAAAATTGGTCAGATTAATCTGCGGTTTTATTGAAGATTCTCTCAAGCAGTATTCTTGTCTTATATTTAATGTTCTACTGTATCAAACTTAATCTCTGTAGATCCTAAGACTTTGACTTCCCTTCACGCTCTTTCCCGTCTAGCTAATTGAGGAAGGGATCGATCAAAGCAATAATTTTGAAACTAGAATTTTCCCTTGATTTGGACTACCATTATTTCTCTTTTGGAATTAATGTGGTCAAGAGCAATTCTTATTCTGTAGTTCATCAACAACGCTACTATTGTTTATTTCTATAATATCAGTTTTACGATATTGTCTGTGTAAATACTAACATTGTTAGGAAGAAATTGATTTGAACCATGAAGTATTTCAACTAAAAAATTTATTGCCAGAATCATCAACCTTATTTGGGAAATTTGGTAAATGTTCTGGTGAAACTATATTCTGATATGCATGAAGAGAAATCCATTACTAATTCTCTCGTCGGACCTATAAGCAAAGCTGGTATTTATGAAGCTTAAACAGTTTGCGCCTTAAAGTTCTACCAAGCGAATAGTAGTGTTTAGAAAATTAAAGTTTAAAGCAGCTGACTTCTAATGTCTGATAGATGATTAAGCATCTGAACTATTGATTCGTCTAAGGATGGAAAATGATATTATTTAATTTCTGACGTTTCGTTACTAATTCAAAAAACTGTGTATTGACAATAGTTCAATCAAGAATGCTTTGTCAAAAGCGATCTACACGTGGTTGTTGCTTATAATCCTATCCTCGTCGCCATTTGTAAAGTTCAAAATCGTTATTTTTCAAATTCATATCGGCATCAATAAATTAACATTATTTAATACAGGGTATCCCTAAAGCAACACATTCCTGTACGCAAAATGTTCATAAAATGAACGAAAGTATTGTTTTGGCAGATTCTTAAGTCAAATAAATTTAGTCTCAGTTTCTTAGAAGAATTTCATGGAATACAGAGTGTCAAAGTCTAGTTCAAAGTTTCTTGATTTTTCAATATCTAGAAAGCAACATGCAATTCTGACTTGGGAAGAGCTGTCCACTTACTTGTTACTATAAAGTAGTTACTGTTTTACAAACTCTATTTGGTCATCAAGTCCAAAAACGGAGAAATTAATAATTTGTTTATTTTAGAAATCTTCCTTTCATGTATCGGGGAGTTAACACATGAATTAAATTGTAAAAAAGAACTTTTATTAACACCAGTAAATTGTATTACAAAATTGACGTTTTGTATTGTTCTCAAGTCACCACTTGATCAATAAAAATCACCTCAGTCGTTTTCTTACTGCCAATCCAACAACACTACACTCTTCCCCTTTTGGTTAAAATGGTGAGTACGTTAGTCTTCTAGGGGGACGACGAATTCTCTTCTGTACCGGACACGCCGTAGGACTTTCCGCCAGCGTCATTGTATTTGGAGTTGAAGGTGTGGTTTGTATGGATGAAGGTGGAGACACACAAAAGAACGACTTAATCTGAGATGAATGGTTTTTTCTACATTGTTTGTAAGATAAGTGTTCACGCCACATTTATTTTTTATTTGAGTTTTCTCCCAAGTCTTCTTTAGGTGGTTTCTAGCGTGTACATTTTCCCCTTCTTGAAAAAACTTTTTTTTGTATTGACTTATATAATTTTTGCTTTATCCCAGTAGGATGTAAATTGTCTAAAACTGTACGTGGCTGACGTCGAAGAAAGAGGTCAGCAGGGCTGACATTTGTTGTCGAATTTGGTGCAGTTCTATACTGAAACAGGAAATTATATAACTCCTTTCTTAAATCTTGTCCACTTTCCATTAGTTTTAGCAGAGATCTTTTTGTGGTTTGTACATACTGCTCAACCTGTCCATTTGATTGTGGGTGATAAGGTGGAGTAGTTATGTGCTTGATACCGAAATGTTTGCAAAATTGTTCAAATATTTGAGATTTGAATGAAGTTTGATTGTCTGTGACTATAATTCTTGGAAGTCCATATCGGGTAAACAGAACTTTCAAATAGTACATTATTGTTTCGCTGGTCATATCCTTTACTATAATGGCTTCTATCCATTTTGAAAATGCATCCACTATCAGCAGTAGAGTTTTATTTTTAAAAGGACCCGCAAAATCAATATGAATCCTGTCCCAAGGATGTCCAGAAGGTTTCCATGCTACATTCTAGTGGTTCTTGGTTAGCATATTTACAGCAGATTTCGCGAGATTTTACTTGTTCTTCGATGTCGTGATCTAACCCTGGCCACCAAAAGATGTTTCTGGCAAATCCTTTTGACCTTACGATACCTAAGTGATTATTATGTAAAGTTGCCAATACTTTATTTCGTAGTGCTGATGGAATGATAACTCTGGATCCCCAAAAAATACATCCAGCATAAGTAGTTAATTGGTATCGCATTTTGAAATATGGCGCTATTTCGGTAGTTTGAGGACAATGATCCGGCCAACCAGATAGGATGTATTTATAAACCTGTGATAGAAGTTTATCTTTATTAGTTTCTGTAGCTACTGCATCACTATCCACTGGCATTTCTTCAATAGACTCGGTGAAGATTCTTGCTACTACTTCCTCATACGCGAAGTCTTTATTTTCAAAAGTGTTTATGGGAAGTCGACTTAAACCATCAACTTTCCCAAATTGCTTTGTAGGTACATACTCGAGCTCAAAAGAATAATTCATCAGTAGTAGACTCCATCTCTGTAGTCGATTAGCAGCAGTTTGACTAATACCTTTTTTAGAACCAAATATATGCATAAGAGGTCTGCAATCTGTTTGCAATATGAATTTTCTTCCCCACAGATATTTATGAAATTTTTTAATCGCATATACAATACCCAATCCTTCACGTTCTATTTGTGAATAGGCTCTCTCAGCTTGTGATAATGTTTTGGACCCAAATGCAATAGGTCTTGTCCATCAGGAAATCGATGAAGTAGACTTATACCAATACCAACAGAACTCGCATCTGCAGCTACAATTAAAGGTAAATCTGGCCTGTAGTGAGTTAAAACTGTATCTTCTGTAAGTAATTCTTTAAGCTTGTTAAACGCTTGTTGACATTCATCTGACCAGATAAACTTAACATCTTTTCTACGTAATTTATTGAGTGGATAACAAATATTGCTATAATTCTTTAAAAATTTATGATAATAATTTGCTAACCCCAAAAAAACTTCAAGTTCTGCTAAATTACTTGGTGGTGGCATTAGTTTAATGGCAACTAATTTTTTACTTGATGCTCGCAAGCCATCCTTATCAATGACATGCCCCAAATATTCAACTCTATCCTGTAAAAATTTACATTTTGCTTCGTTTAGTTTCAGACCTGCATTTTGCAACTTTTCAACCACAATTTCTGATCTTCTTAGGTGTTCTTCAATTGAATCTGAAATTACTATTATGTCATCTAAATAATTTGCTACTCCTTGAATTCCTCTACATGCATTTCCCATTTTCTCTTGATAAATCATGGCGGCATTATTAACACCAAATGCCAGTCTTTTATATCTATAAAGTCCAAATGGCGTATTAATTACTAGTAACTGGCTAGTTTCTTCATCCAGAGGAATAGAATGAAATGCATCAGATACGTCTAAAACAGAGAAAACTTTGCCTCCATTTAATTTTACAAAAATTTCATCTATTACAGGCAAGTCGTATTGATGACGTTGTAAATTGTCATTCAAACCGGTGGAGAAATCAGCAAAAATGCGTATTTTATTATTTGGACGTCTAACTATGACAATTGGGGCCGCATGATCTGCACAATCTATGCGTTCTATAATTCCTTGCTGCTCTAATCTGTTCAGTTCAGCTTTGATCGCTTCCCTTGCTGCAAAAGGTATGGGCCTGGGACGACAAAATTTAAGTTTAGCATTTTCTTTTAATTTTAGATATACCTTCGCTCCTTTAAAACAACCAATCCCTTCAGCAAATAAATGTTTGTACTTATTTATTAAATTTCTTAATGCTCTTCGGTATTTATCTTGAACTTCACTCACGGCATTACATTGCATGATATTGATCTTGAGAGGTTTTAACCAATTTCTCCCCATGAGATTTCTGGATTGCCGAATATTTGCAACAATTATTGGCAGGGTTGCTGTAATAGTATTGTACGAGACAGTAACCTCGGCTTCTCCCAGTGTAGGAATTTCATGGCCCGAATAACTTCTCAACTTAATATTGGTATTTTTAATTGGAAATTGACCTGTTTGAATCCATGCCGCTTTGCTAAGGATTGACGGTCCCGTGCCGGTATCCAACTCGAGTTCAGTGGGATTATTTTGGCCATTTCAAAAAAACTTGAATTTTAATAGGTGACTGCGATTCCTTGTGAGAGTTAATTTGGAAGATATCTTCAATGTAATTTGCTTTTACTGGATTATAGTTTTTACTTCTGCAACATTTTAACTTTCTTCAAGACCTACACTGCATTCCATAAGCAGGACACTGGTTTATTCCGTGGATTAAAGCACAGTTTCTACATTTAAAAGTTTTTGTATTTTCTTTAGGTGCAGTGTTGAAATTAGTCTTATTTTGTATTTGCTTCTTTATAGTATTATGCACTTTCTTTTTGTATTTGTTACTGATACTATGTACCTCAGAATTGGTTCCTTGCTTCAGAATGTCTTGATCAAAATTCTTTTTGCTTGCCGCTTCCAGAACAGCACATAAAGTTTTTGCACATTCAAAGTTTCATTATTTTGACACATTTTAAAAAATTTGCATCTTTCA
>VTPC01005261.1:0-20873 GCA_011009095.1 Ignelater luminosus
AAAAATTCGAGTTATAAGACATACCGTATGTCGGCGTCATCTTTAGTACTCTCCAGTGTAACCATGACTTTCAAGAGGTACTATGACCTTCTAGAGTAACAATGGGCCATATTAATAAATTGTAGTAAATGTTTATACTTCAATCAATAAGAGATGAAAAATATAATTTTCAACTGACAAGAGTGGGATGGGTATTATAGTAAAAGCATTTACTTATTTTATTACCACCATATGATTCTAGAACAAACATAACTATTTAGAGTAACTATGACTTCTTGAGTAGCTGTAACTCTGTAGAGTGCAGGGCATAACTGTAAAATAACTATAAACCTCAAGAGTAACTAGGATTGTCTAGATTAACTATAACTGTTTAGAATTACTATGACTTGCAAGAGGTATTATGACTCCCTAAAATAGCTATAGTTCTCTGGAGTAACTATATGAAATTCTACAGCAACTACGTCTAGAGTAACTATGACTGTTTGCAGTAACTGTGACTTTCTACACTAATTGCGACTTCCTGGAGTAACTAAGGCTCTTTAAAGAAACTCTGACCCTTCAAAGGCACAGTGGCTCTCTAAGGTAAGGTAATCTAGGGTTAGTATGACACTGCTGTTAGTGTGACAACACTAAATACACATTTATTAATTTGTGAGGAATGTACTTTAGGTGACTTGATGTTTCCCTTCTTTCGCGTTTAAAGATAATACGTCTATCTGTATAAAGTACATACTCAACAGTCAACGGTTTTTAATAAAAAAATGTGTGTTGTCCAAACATAAATGGAGAAGATATTTTTTGTAAAGCAATAAATCTATTCCTATTATTTTCTGTCGCACCAGCCCAAAGTCGACATTGTGTTTCAAAAAGGCAGAAATGACGTTTTGTCATATTCTTTCTAATCATGGTCACAAAAATCCTCAAAACAAAGCAATAGTGTGACACGTATCACAGTTTAGAAAAATTATAGTCAGTTAAACAAATGTTACATTATGTACATTATCCATAATTATACAAAGACAGTAAGTATTGCATCTTGTGCCTACGAGCAGGTAGCGCGCTATCGTGCTACCAATCAAAAACTTGATTCGTTGACATGTGAACAAATGTCACATGTCAACCAAACAGGAATTTTTTCGTTGGTAGCATGGTAGCGTACTACCTGCTCGTGGACACATTTTCTACCAATTACACTTATAGGAGAAAAAAACGATCGTCGAAACCTCTATTGGACATTTCAAAAACTAGTGTGAGGGTGATCACATTGTTGCCACAACAGTGAGACACATCGTTAGAAACATTCAAAAATGTTATAAATCTTTGTATTTGGAGATTTAGAGTCAGCTTTGGCAACTTTGGTTGCGGCTGATGATCACCCTTTCTTCCGCTCTTGATACATTTTGACGAAATTTAGCGCTATCTCTTGGTTGATGATTTTTCCCCGTACAGGATGTCTCTAAAAACAAGCGACAAACATTAACACCAGAATCAAAGCAATTCAACCCATATCGTAAAGTCCCCCATTTATCAAATAAGAGGATGTCAAAGTTGCATTTAAGATATAGCTTCTAGATTTCTTGCTCTTCAAATATCTGGGAAACAACGTAAGATTTAAAATAATTTTTTTTACGTTCATTGCTAAACGGCAAACATGCACTTATCAAAAAACATTGATACGCTACCGAAAAAATAAATAATCTTATCATATTTGAAATTTACATTCCCCTTATCTTTTTCTTATGAATCACTTCTTCTCCAAGTAAACTCGGAATTTGTAAAACCTTTTTAAAGTCAAAATTTAATTCTAACTTTACTAAATCTTGGATATGAAGTGAGACAGTTAAACGATCGTTTTAGACGTTTATTGCTGTAAAATCTCATTTATCTACCAAATTTCTGTAACCGATGTGTTTAAAACCTACAATGAATTCTAGGAAAAAGTTAGTTGTATATCTCGTTTTCATAGAACACTTCGTTACTAAGTGATATCGGACTTTCTACAACTCCCAGAATCAAAGAGTTAGTTTAGAATCCCTACTCTTTGTATGTTGAATAGCAATAGTTGATAGTAACAATGGCGAAGCGTTAATGTAAACGTTGTAATCGACGATTACAGTTGAGAAAACATGTATACATATAATTTGCGGAAGGAGCATTTTTAATTTTTAGTAGTGCCATCATATCAAAGATATGTGTTTAAAATTTTGTACAGCTAGACATCTGATAACCCTAACAATTACAGTAGTGAGTACCTCACTTCACGCCACTGGATAGTAAAATTGAATTTTCTGCAGAATTACTAATTTCCACTGTCTGTTATTTCAGGAAACTGCATGTTAGTACTTTCACCAGAGGAAGAAGATTATTAGGAATCTGACATATTTACCCTCCTAAATCTCGTCTCTGAATTGTAAATCTGGTTTCTAAAATAATAGAGCCTTTATACTAGTAGTTAGTTCTACAGTAGATTTCAGCTGATCACATCCCGTTTCCAAGATACTGATGAGCTAGAAGTTCTAAATCAATTTTTGGTTGTATAGATTTCAGAAAGAAATACGAATAATAAGAATAGGATCGTTTAGTTTCTAGTGGTGTAACAGTTTTTTAGAAAACGGTGAGCTTTATGATATAGGTAGGTTGGATTAAATCTCTGATTTTGTTTCAGAAATCTGTTGTCCAGGTTTATCGGTTGTTTTGAGAGGTACCCGGGACGGCTTCAAATCCCTGTTTTCAAAACTATAAATCCTAGCATTGTCCAAAATCAAACTTCATTATATTTTTCCACCGTCTTCGTGGCAAGTAGGCTATTACTGCCTTTATATGAAACAGAGGTAAGTAATTTTTATATCTCGGTTCCATGATAACGACCAAAGGTAGCTAATATTTAAAAAACAAATTATAGTATTATGAGTTATGACAGATAGTATGATAATAGCATATTATTCAACGAGCACATAATGTAGGCTATTATTCAAGAGGATGAAGTTTACACACTCGCCTTCGGCTCGTGTGTAAATCATCCGAATGACTAATGCCCATCATGTGCTAGTCGAATACGAAGTTTTATCTACGATTCTAACACTTCTGAGGAAGATCTGCAGGTGGATTCCCCTGAGGAAGACGATGTCCAAATTCTTGAATATGTAAAAGTCAATGAAAGTAAACAAACTTCACAAAGAGAGTTTTAGACCTGGAATACAAGGATCCTCTGAAAACGATGTCCAAATTTTTTTTTCTAACAATAAATAGTCTGAGATTATAACAATTTCTATTTTGTTTATATCTATAAATAGGCAACCAACAAAACACCGCTAGTGAATAAAATCCATACAATTCACTAGTGTTTTATGAGTATGGTTATATCGCTGTGGTTACGCGTATAACGACTATATTATTGAAGAGCCGTAGATAAAAGAAATAGCAGAGGAAATTAAGAACGCTAATTTAATTAACAATTACTTTACAAATATTGTTCAAAATGTGGTTGTTGATAATGATACAATGAATTATTTCCTTAACAATAGATTTAATAACAACCCTCCAACTGACTTATTTAGAGAAATAACAGCTGAAGAAGTAGCCAAAATTGTAAGTAAATTAACATCTAACGCTTGTGGAATTGACAATATAAATTTAAAAATGTTAAAACTAGTATTACCATTTTGCATATATATTATAACACATATCATTAATTTCTCGCTTAAAACTGGTACCATCCCTGCAATCTGGAAGAAAGCTCTAATTAATCCATTACCAAAAGTGACTAAAGCAAGTGAATTAAAAGACCTTAGACCAATTAGTATATTATATCCTTTAAGGAAGGCTTTGTATATTCAAATTGTGTTTTAGAAGGGGGCCAATGCACCTTCTTTTTTCTTGGCGTTAACCACTTGTATTCACTAATGCAACTGCACCATCTTCAAACCCGACCCCTACAAACATTATTTTGCTGAAAGACAACATTGTAAGTAAACAAACTTCAAAAAGAACTTGGACAGTTTTTGAACTAAATTAAATAGAGTCGATGTGGCGAAACTTTTGAAAACGAAACAAATAAGGGTAATAACGAATAATGAAAAACTTTACTCGGCGTGGTCAACACCTACCTAACCTCACAATAAACACTCATTTTTGTATACTACTAAATTTACTTTCACTTCCAAAAAACTAAATATTCTGTACACTGCAGTACATAATAAAAAAGAAACCACAAACACTGCTGAATGCCTGCCGAAACCGCTGAATGACAGACACCGGACACGGAATATACGCGTGAGCGTGACAAGTGTGTTGCGGTCAATGAGATCAACCGAATACTTTCGAATAACGACTTATAGGTTTTTATAATTCAAACTGAATTTTTTTCTTTTATTATTGTTATTATTATTATTATTATACATGTTTGCAAAAAATAAAACTCTACAAACATCTGATTTATCTATGTATGCTCCACATACTTAATTATTAAAATATGTAGCTACTGAATTTCCATTTACTCATTCCAAATTATGTGAAAAAAAAAGTAATACTTTTTTCGAAACTGTAAAGGGCTGTTGAATTAAATATAATAATAATTTAAAACCAAATACCGAATCACCTGTTCTAAACGTCTACACGACGTTACTAAAGTAACGTTTTAAAAATGTCTCAGATATGACGTTATTACACGTTCCATATTGGTAACCTGAAGTAACTGACGAAAAATTACCTAACATTCATGTCTCTGTTACGTGTTTTGTCTCACCTTTGCTTGCTGGGTAACTGCAAACGCTTTAGTTATTTTTTACATTAGCATTGGTACTCAAAGTAGATATTGCTAAACAAGTTTAACATATTAACAGTACAATTACGTCGAGTTACAAAGTCTTTTTTCAATTGAAGGTAGTATGAAGTTGTGTTAGGTGATATCCCAGCAAACATTAAAGCATCGGCCGATCAGCGGCAAATAGTCCTAACCAGCGGTAAATAGTCGTAATCGAAACGCATACAGCGGGCCAACATCTGAAAGTCGGATGATATACTGCATTATTTCTAGTGCGTTGGACCCGTGTTGGGCCAATATCGAAGTATCGACGTATATTTCGGTTTCGACTAAACTTAAATGCCGCGAAAGTATTTTTAAATACTGGAATTGGAGGTTGGTAACCGGCGTAACTTGTCTGTATGTTTTCTGTGTGATCTATTATGTGTTCTGAGGGTCTATTGTGCTCTCAAATAATATGAACAATATACAATAATATCTTTGGTGCTTCTGCTCTCGCACATTTCTTGAAACAAAATTGCTTGTTCTTCGTACATCGTACTTCGTCCTTTTTCACTTCTCAATTCTCATTTAAAGTGGTGTTCCTAACAGCATTCGGTATTTATATGTAAACAAGGCCAACAGTAACGTCTAAACGGTAAGTAAATTTTTATCCGATTCTAACATATTTTCGCTATTTTCTATAGTAGTTAAAGAAGTAAGAAGTTATAAAATTATTATATTGGTTATTTTAAATTCCACAGATAAGTTCAATTACTTCAACTACTCGGAGGTAAAGACACCACCAAAACAACTTGCAGAGTCCTGTCCAATATAATAACGACAAACCTGGCAAGACAATGCAATTGGGCTGGACGGAATGGTAAAATTGCACAAAAATATTTTAAAATTAATTATAGATATTGTATTAGCCTCTTGTAAAGTATAATACGTAGTTATATTGCATAATGTATAAATTACAGCTACAGTAAGGAAAAATTCCTATTTCCGAGAGGCCACCCAAGCCGACATTGAAACTACATATTATAAAATTATGGCTAAGAACCGCTTGCGACAGAGATGGAGGTCGATCAAATAGGGTAAAGGAAAATGCTAATACTTAATAGTTTTGTAGTTGACATTATACTATAGATTATAATATAATTATATTGTTTTAATGTTTTTCCTTTAATTTTTAATTTTTTACAAGGTTAATATACAAAACAAATTAATATCTTTTATAGTTGAATATCTGATAAGAGTAGTAGCAATAAAACTTTTTTAATTATCCTATTTGTCTTTATTTATTATTTTAATTTATTTTTAATGTTTGGTGATAAATGAAATAATCATGATATTTGGTTTGCCACCTTGATAAGTTGCCAATAAAAATCCAGCAAAATGTTGGTTAACAGTTGGATATTGAATGGTACAATGTTGGCCCATAGTCGGCATACTAACCATTGGCCAGCATATGGCCGCTGTGACATAAAGATTTTGGCTTGATGTTTACTGATGTTGGCCCAACATACTGTTAAGTGGGAGCAGTATGTTTAGCCACATTAGCCCAACATAAAAATGTTAGCTGGGATAATTACGACCACACTTAATAAAATGCTGTGGATAGATACTAACGATAATTTAAATTGAGTATTTAAAATTGTCCTTACGTAACTGGACAAATTTCGTGAAATTTCTAAACTTTTATTCCCTAATTCTTATTTTACGAGCTTTCTATATATAATGTCCGTGATGAAATACACCGTCTTCTATTAGAGAATCAGCAATTTTTTGTTACATTTAAACGTTTTCTATTTAGTTACACGCAATTGTATAGATGTCGCCACACGTATCTGAGATATTTTTAAAAACTTTAATTGCTTTTTATGCACTAGGTTTACCATAATCAAAAGAAGTATAATCCCCATAACCCCCCAAAGTACAGACTGAAAAGAGATCGTAGTGATGCTTGAACAGAAACTATTGCAACACATGTTATGGTAACATAAGACCACTGTAATAGATACACCTCAGTAACAGGATTTGATACACAGTTTGTTGTTCCTTATAATATATATGTTTTAGATTTTTGTTAATAATTAAGATTAAATGAATTGTACGCAGCTTTTGTTATTTTGTTTATTTTAAATAAATCTTTCCTATTCTTACTGGGTTAAATACATACATATATAACACATGGACCAATAAAACAAAATACCTACCTGTGAGCCATTTTACTTAATTTAGCTTTTAGGTAAATTTTTCTTATTTTTTCCAAAACTTTTTAATCTTAACTTGAAAGTGTATTATTATATGCAAAACTTTTTTAAGGTATACGCTATAAAAGAAGTTAATGTTGACATTGGCTAGAAAATGCTTCTTGAAAATAAAAATGATGGAGATACTTTTTTCATAATAGTCTGAAAAACTTTTGTTGTTTGTTTGAGAACATTTAAACTCAATTTGGTCATTGCAACAGAATATTTATACATAGGAAGAACTTTGCATTGTTAGCAACAAAAGTGAGTAGGAACTTTCAGTTTCTTCACACACATTTTTTATAAGATTTAATTAAATGTAAGTAAGTAAAAGTCAGAACCTTCCACATAAAAAAACATTGATAGTAAACTTATGAGGAAGACTTTAAGGTTTACTTATTTATATTCGATAATTACTACAAAAAACATTTAAGTCCTGTTAAATATTCTATGTCACTGATGAAGATTTAAAAAACCCCAAATATTACTTAATAAAGTTTATCATAGAATTTTATAAGAGCATAATTAATCTTATGTATCACTGTAGATGTTCATTGCCCACAATTTGAAGAACCAAGAAATACTAGAATATTATTTATATGTGACAATAATAGTTTGTAAAGCATGCTAAAATATTCTATTAAAAATTAAAATTTCAAAAAATACAACAGATAAATGTGTTTTATTGCCTACAGTCAGTTATTAATATGCTACAATATTTTATATTATCTCTCATTTTGCAATAAAACTGCTACAATAATTAGTAATAAATACATTTTGTGACAAATTTAATGTTTTCAAAATAATAATTGGGATATCTTAAATTTATGAATCTTTAAATTCTCATTATATGTACTTGTATAGATACACATTTACATAACATAGGTATATAACTATATTTTATTTATTTATTTATTCATTTATTTTTACATAACTAACAAAAGTGCTCATAAAGTTTGTTTGGGCATAAATATAATATAATTATTAATTACTGATTACTTTTACTTATCAGTGATATGACAATACCAGCGCAATATATGTATATATAAATTTAGTATACAAAACTTTTTAAAAACAGCTTCAAACTAATTGTAAGAACTTTATATAATTCTCTCATCTTATAACATTTCTCTTTCATTCATTTTCTGTTAATTTTCTAACATTTCCGTATTAGCTTTTTATACCCAAACAAATATATAATTAATTACCTAATAAATAATCTACTAATATTTTTTTAATTTGTGGTTCATCCTGTATATAAAATGGAAATATCTACATTATATTTAAGGTGCAGTTGTCTCTTTATTATTGTTCTCAGATTGAATGACCCATCTAGATCTTATTGCAGCCATATTTTTTAAATTCTGTTTATGTGTCCATGGTTTTAATTGTCTAAGTTCATTCTCTAATATTAAATCTTCATCGTGTGGCCTCGAATTTAATGGTTTAGGTGCTATAACAGACACTGCTATGTACGCTTTAGGGTTTTTGTCAAAATTTGCATGATACAATGGATGCCCCGTTACCCTATGATATGCAAAGTTTCGGGGATATGTTTTACTTCCTGACTTGTTTTCATTTTGCCAAGGATATTTTGATAGTTTTGTATTTTGAGGTTCCGACTCTGACTCAGGTTTATAGAGAATTCTAGCTTCTGGCTCGAATTGAGGCCATTTATTTGTTTTCAAAGCAGTTTCTGTATGATTTCTCAGTGAATTCTGATTATCATCGCCCTTCAGAATAACAACCATTTTCTGCACCTTATCATTTGTATTGTTCACAATCGGTTGATTTATAGCTTGAGTTTCTTCATTATTTGTATGTTGTTGTACAATTTCTTCTGCTAAATTTGGAATATGAGGACGTTCTTCAATATTCCTTTCCTTCTTCTCGAAGAAAATTTGTTCTTTATTAGGACTAAAGGTAGTAGTGGTCGTGGTAGTTTGTACAGTGGAAGAGATGTCGTCTATTGCATTGTGCATTCTATCCAGTATTTTTCTTGAAGTTATCAAGTCATTATCAATTTTCTCTAGAAATAAAGATTAAATTAATTGTATTATCTAGCAAAGCCTAATTACTTACGCAATAACGCATGTACTTTTTCCCATTGATCAGGATCTGCAGCAATTTTTACCATTAACTCTAGAAGTGCTTCGTTAGCTGCCATCTAAAGATTAGGCAATGATTATACAAACTGGTTGATAACACATTGTACTAACCTCTCCTTTATGTTTTCTGCCTTGAGGTGGTGGTAAATCAACATTTGTAACTTCAAATTTAGAATTATTATTAACAAGACCCATTAAAAACTCATAACTGCGCTTTTCTCTATTGCTTTTAGATAATTTGGAATTTATATCCCTGTTGTTCATAGCTTCATGTGAATCGGGAGGACCTGAAGCTTCCGCTGAAAAATTTCCTTCTGCTTGTAATCTATATTCTGGATCTTCCAACTAAAATCAGAAAACAATTTTTTAATTTTTTTTCTATAAAACGTGAATTAATTAAACTTTTATTACAAAAGAACAAAATATTATATTTAAGTTGAAATATTACTTTTAAAAGAATTATCCAATTTTTCTCATTTAGTGTATGGTGTTTGGGCGGATTTTGTAACTATTGATTTTTCCCTAGGCTTCATAAATCCCAGTTTTAATTATAATTTTGCTCAAAAGATCGAGAGAACTACTTAATTATTCATTGCTTTCGTCACCTTTTTAGCTAGCCGATATAATTCAATTACCGGTTTTGTAATCCGTAACCTTTCTTACACATTATGTACACGAGAATAACATTAGAAGCTAATTTTGATGCAATTTCCATTTTTTGTAAGAGATTTACAAGATTTCCAAAAAAGTTTTAATTTTGTGACATTGTATAGATTTTTTAAAGCTGCGATGTTTCTTTTTCTTCATTTATTATTTATTACATTTTAACATATTCAAGATCTATACTCTGATTTTAATTTACACATTTTCAATTTTCTAAGTGTTGAATGGAATATTTTTAAAAATCCTGTAAGTGTGATTGGACTTGACAACAGTTAGTTGCAGAACTCGCCGTACTTAGTTGGCAGATACGGTGGTAATGAGATTGGTGCTCAAGTCTCTTTATGTTTTTCTGAAGATATTGTTCTCGTATCATACTTAAACACAAATGGGATTTTGATTAGGCAGTTTGTAAGTCGGAAGCAGTCTTTGTGGTGTTGCGTTAGTTTCTACAACAACTTAGGTGAATAGGGTTTAATTTGTCAGTCTAAGTTGGTGAGATTGAGCAACCACAGAAATCATTCCAAACGCCTCCGTCTGAATGTAAACTTTGCTGTGTATAGTTTCAGAATGTTTTAATGAAAATTCTAAATTTCCAGTTTGATGGGTTCTTTATGGAAATGAGCAAAAGTTAACCTTTTTTGATAGTGAATTCAATAGTTATTATTATTATTCTCAGTTTTATTTGAATCTAATTTTACGTAAATCATTCCTATATTTTTTATTTGTTGGTTTTTTATTTGTAAAACTGATATTCTATATTAACGCTTAATATACCTAAAGTAAATCTGGAAGTTAAGTCTATGTTGAAGACTTTTAGTCTTACAAAATGACATTGTGCTCAAATAGCTTTGATAATACTATTTTATGTAGCGAGCATAGAATGAAGCTGAAGCTGAAGTAAGGGTACCGGAGAAAAAAGATGAATGTCTCAAAAAAACAATATTTCGAGATAAACATGCAACAACATACCCAAAGGTTATTATAGTTTTTGATTTATTAATCATTCAGATTAAAAGAGATGAGGTTCATAAGTTATAGCAAAACAAATATATGCAGTACAGGGAAAGAAGGATGAAGGTCTTCAGCATTGTGGAAAGAAAAGTTCTAACCATCTAACCATGTGTTTATTATTTAATAATGAATAATGCGTGAAGAAGAAACTGATCAGTTGCTATCGTCTAACAAACAAAAACCAAAGTATAGTCGTATGAGTGAAGTTACAAAAAAAAACTAAAGCCACGGTCACGAAATTTGTGTACTAAACTTAAGTACTTTGAAAGTATCATGAAAGAAAAGAGAGAGATACCTTAATAAAACATTTTAACAAACTTGAATCACACTACAGTTAAAGTCCCAATATGCTTTCTTTACACGGCATATCAATAAAACATCTTCAAATATCCAATATGGGTTAGTCACTGATGGATGACGCCACAAACTTCAAGAGGGCAATGCTGTTGATGAACATATTAAGTTTTTCAAAGGAGGAGAATCCTACTACAGTCTTCATTATTTAACAAGAGAGTTTAAATGTGAAGATGTACAAAATGTTTGTGGACGACCATCCTGGTCAGAAAGTTTTGTATCAAACCTATCAAACTAATTCGTTACAAAAACATAAGTTTTGGTTTCCCTAGAACGAACACTTGCAGTGAATGTTGATAGTTGCAAAGCAAATATGTGTAGCACAGAAACAAAATCTTTTATTTCTTTGCATCTTTCAAAAGCCAATTAGTCCCGTCAACGAAGGGGTTATAGAGGACATAGAAAGGGGGAGGATTTTTCTCTTGAGGAATGTGTTGGGGGTAGTTAGGAGGCGAAGATACTAAAAGTCCCCGCCCCTAGCCCTGCCACTTAGGTGGGGTGGAAAGGTCCCTTTTGTCGGTTTTTCGCTTATAACTCGGAAACGGTGCGTCGTACGGTAAGAAGTATTCCCTTCGAAATAAAAGATAATTACATTTCCTACAAGACTGTCTATATTTATTTTCTTTCTATGTGTTATAGTTTCCGAGATATTCGCCAGCGAAGATCGATAATTTTCGAAAAACTTTATTTCCTCACATTTTTCGTCAAACTTGTCCTTCTAACTCCTCGGCCTTATGTTTTACAAAACCGTCATCAGAGAGAAAGTTGTAGAGCATTCAGTCCCCTTTAGAAATATGTATATTTACTAATTTATCTTCTACAAGTCAGAAGTTACAGCAATTTGAAATTTTCGGATAAATTTCGCGATTTCTCAAGAAAGCTATACTTTCGTTATTATCGTTATTTATCTATTAAGAAACTAGGATTTAAAAAAAATGTTATCCATCCTTGGCAAATTTCAGTTTCTTAATACATAAATAATGATAATAACGAAAGTATAGTTTTCTTGAGAAATCACGAAATTTATCCGAAAACTTCAAATTGCTGTAACTTCTGACCTGTCGAAGGTAAATTAGTAAATATACATATTTCTAAAGGAAATGTAAATGCTCTACAACTTCCTATTTGCCGATTGTTTCGAAAACATAAGGCTGAGGAATTAGAAGGACAACTTCGACGAAAAATGTGAGGCAAGAAAAGCTTTTCAAAAATTATCGATTTACGCTGGAGAATATCTCGGAAACTATAACACATAGGAAGAAAATAAATATAAACATTCTTGTAACAAATTTAATTATCTTGTATTTCGTAAGGAATACTTTTTACCGTACGACGCAGCATTTCCGAGTTATAAGCGAAAAACCGACAAAAGAGATCTTTCCACCCCCCCTAAGTAGCAGGGCTAGGAGCGGGGACTTTTAGTATCTTTGTCTCCTTACTACCCGCAACATATTACTCAAAAGAAGAATTTCTCTACAACCCCATTTTGGGCATTTATTGACTTTTCTTGAGAAATCACGAAATGTATCCAAAAACTTCAAATTGCCGTAACCTCTGACCTGTAGAAGATAAATTAGTAACTATTACATACTTCTACAGGGGACTCAATGCTTTACAACTTTCTGTCTGACAACATTTTTGTAAAACATAAGGCTGACGAGTTAGAAGGACAAGTTTGACGAAAAATGTGAGGCAAAAAGAAAGTTTTTCGAAAATTATCGATCTTCGCTGGCGAATATCTCAGAAACTATAACACATAGAAAGACAATGAATATAGACAGTCTTGTAGGAAATTTAATTATCTGTTATTTTGACGGGAATACTTCTTACCGTACGACGCACGGTTTCCGAGTTATAAGCAAGAAACCGAAAAGAAGAACTTTTTCACCCCCTTCCCCCCTGAAGCGGCAGGGCTAGGGGCGGGGACTTTTAGTATCTTTGCCTCCTAACTACCCCCAACACATTCCTTAAGAGAAAAAGTCTCCCCCTTTCCATGTCCTCTACAATCCGCTTTTGGGCATTCATTGACTGGACTAAATACTTTCTACAAGAAAAAGCAGATAACTCGACTAAACTCACAGAAATATGGCGAATCATTTTTCTTCATTTACACAGAAACAGTTGGAAGAAAGAAATTCGACAAAGTGGCATTTATGCTGTTGCATTTTATTTTTAGTAATTTGCAGGATGAAGTGAAGAAACTAGAAATCTGTGATTCATGTGCCGGGCAAAACTAAAACTATACACTATTGTAATTGTTACGCTTTATTGTTCAGCAATTCAATCGGTTACAAATCATTAAAATGACGTTTCTTATTCGTGGAAGTGTAACCACAACGTGGGGACTTGTGGATCAGAAATCCGTGATAGAATTGGTATCTGAATGGAACGAATCGGTTCCTGGACCAATTTTCTGAAGAAGTGTCTTTTTGAAAGCAAGCCAATTAAAGAAATAGGATCTCCTAAAAACCTGTCCAGAGTGATAAAGTTTTGAAAAACTATGTCAGTAGTGATAACACCTAAGTGAAAACAAGAAAGCTCTCAATTAACCGCTGACCAATTTGTATTGCCGGATTTGAAATATAAGGAGCAACTTCTCGTATTTGCCAAGAAGTATATAAATAGATACTAATATGCCCTTTTAGAATCTACCATACAGCCAAAATGTAAAAGACGTTGTTGATTATGGTTATGTTTTGTTTAATATATTCTTATTATTACAGTAGATTCTATTCAAAACTAGTTTATAAAGAAATTTGTTTTTTGATATTCTTATAATTTGCTATTTTTCCCTTTTGGACGGCTGTGGCATTCATCTTTTTCCCCGTACCATTCAAATTACTTCATGATCCCGTTCGTTTCGTAGCTTTTAATCATACAAGTTTATTTTTGTCTGTTGTAGCAAACTAGAGAAAGAATATCAAATGTTGGAAAATACGTGTGATATGTGGAATTCTTAATTATTAATGTAGGCGATCTGATAAAGTGACATACAATTTACTTGACTGTGTTTTTTAGGTTGATTGTGTCTTTGTAAAAGTTTGTTACATCACGGATATTTACAAGTGTTCTACAACATGCCAGAAAGGAAAAGCTAGAACTAGTTGCACAAAATTTTTCACAGCTATTGAAGTTCGATTACATGCTTTTGATGTACTGTAGAATTGAAAAAATTCTTCCTGGTTATGCTAAATAATTTTGAAATTTTTCTGCAATTTATAAGTAAGTCAAGAACTTAGCTACACTATCACAGTCGAAACACCCCTCCTGTTGCAGTTACTTTATAAACCTTTCTTTGATTTATGTCAACGCTGTTGTTGATATACGACATGACGCACATGACATGACACATGAAATAAATGACACTTTAGAGAGTGCTCAGACGAATACCGTAACATCTGTGTCTAAGTAATTATGTGTGAGTGTTTCTGGTGAACCACTGTGTATGTCGGTTTTGTGTTTCTCTGATCTTTTCACTTTCAGATTAAGAATCTAAGATTGCAATCTATAATTAGTTATTTTATGATGATAACAAAAACTCTAAACCATATAATTATTGATATTTTCTTTGAAAACAATGAGAATATTCTGTAATTGATATTTTATAAGAAATTTGCCATTTCTGCCTTTTTTTACATATAATACCAAAATAATGAAGGCTTATAAGTTATTAACGTCGTTTTTTTCAGAGCTTTAATTCAAAAGATGTATAGGTATAATTTATGACCTCACATTATTGTGATTCTCGTAATATTCAACAAACATCACAAATATTACAATATACTATTAATAGAAATAATGTTATTCACAAACTATAAATATTATTTATGAAATTGCTATAAGTATCTGTCACAGAAATTCTTATTTTATTTAATGCAGTGAAATCCACTTTAATAAGTTGCTGTATAAAGAATGCTTGCCATTTATTTAATTGGTTTATTAAATTTAGCAAAATTAAATAAAAAAGAAATCAAATTGCTAAACATTGCTCTGACAAATGCAGATATTTATCAAAAATATGTACTAACTAAATGTGTATTTTTTTTTAATAAAAATTCTTTTTTGTGAAGATTTTTCATAGGAAGTAAAAGTTTTATAAAAAATTTTGTTTTAATTATTCACCACCAAAAGTTCAAGAAAAGTTAACAAAAAAGGATTTTACACATTTCTTAAATCTTACTTTTTCAAACCAAAGCTTCTTGACTGAAGGGGTTAGTAACCTAGAATAAACTATGTATTAGACATTATAAGTTTGAAAGTTTGTAAAATTCCTTGATTAATTAACATGGAGGTTCAAAACAAAAAGCCGAAGATTAATCAAGGAAATTCGGTATAGCGATAGGAATCTCCATTCGATCAGATTTGGCCGAGCCAATTTCTCTCCCTTTTAAAGTGAAAAATAGTATCAATCAGATCGGATCGTAAAAAGCCGCAAATAAGTATTACCTTTTTTATTTGGCAGTAAATTGATGAGAGAATTGATGGCAGAGTCGGAAATAGCTGATTAAAGTGATTGGAAGGCAGATGCGGTCGCGATTCTGGATCCCATCTGAATCGGCCATGTATCAGACGTCATAAAAAGCGCGATAAGTATTCTGGATCAATTCGTTTTACTCTCAATTTCCCATCCCAAAATCGTTTTCTTTAGAGATGTACCTTCAGAAAACTCAATTTGTTACAACTTAATAATTACGGGCCTCTATTCGGCTTTTAAAGAGGGTCACAAGTTACGACGAATGGGACTTTTGAATTTCAATCAGTGCATGTTTTAAACAAAAGTTTCTTAGGGAAAAACTTGAGCAAATTGTGAACGTTGTACGAATCTCATTAAAAATTTTATAAGAGGTTTTAAAAGTTAATACTGGCCTTTCCTTCTCAAGTGAATGTTGGAATACTACAACTTGAACACGTCTAGGATTTTTATTGCAAAGTTCACAAGACTCTTTTAAACTAGGTACTCCATAATGAAAAGAACCACTCGAGACGAAAAAAAAGAATTGTTTAAGAATCGAATTATTTGATGCTTTATTCTGAATAAAACTTTAGATTTTGGTAACTTTAACGTTTTTCTCGATTTTAAATATGTTACATATGCAGAGGTTTTTGTAACTTTAATATTTCATTACTTGTGTGAAGCCAAACTTGACGTTTCGTATTGCTTTTCAAGTCATTGCGAAACGCATTAAATCGGGTTACAGAGTATAGTAACTATTAACTATGTTTGTGATTTTATAAAACAGTTGAGTTTTATAAATAAAGATTATTATTATTTGAAAACCTTGAATAATAAAATCAGCAGTTTTGCCTTAATTTAATGTTTTAGCTTTTCTATACAATATTTTCTTTAATAAAAAGATTTTGAAAAAGTTTCTAACGTACCATATTTTCTTATTTTTCTCCAAAGATACAATAAAAAACTAAAAGCTGATGTTTATTATCCTTTTATTATTCCAACATTTTAAAGTTTATACTATCCCACCGTCTGTCTAGAAGTTTTTTCTCCCAAAATAGATGTTTTTGTCTCACCGAGGTTCTCTTATTATTCTAGAAATAATGAAAGTTCACCTCTCATTTTAGATTGTTTTAACTGAAAGTTTCAAGGAAAGCTTCAGAATTTTATGTAATTATTGTTATGTTGAAAAGGGAACGTTTATTGACTTCAAGGTTTCATAGCTCGCCATATATTTTTGGTTTACATAATTATACCGCTATTTCTAAAGAAAATAAACATGAGATGATAGATATTACTGGTAAAGATTGGAAAGGAAAATACTGTTAGAACTGTAGAAAATAATATTGTGTATTAATTAAAGATTTTATCTGAAACAACTTTTCTTTCTTCTCAACCTATTTTCCACAAACTAACGGCATTCAATATTAATATTTATTAGCTCGGATTACCCATAGGTCAAGAAGACTAGCTTTAAGTCTTGATTAAGTCAACTATACAGTTTTTTCCTTAGACACAAGCAAAGGCGCCTTCTAGATTTATTCCGGAGGGGGCAAAATAAAGATTGCCGTCCAATTCCATGTTTGTCGACAGCATAAAATTATTTTGTATACATTTAATTGTTTTTGCAAGCCATGGGGAGGACAAATGACCCCCTTTTCCTCCTTTCCAGGCGCACTTGAATACAAGTTTGAGAAACCAGATATCTTCTGAATTCATCTCCAGAAAAGATAATCTTTGTAAAGAGGACCAAAATCATCCACCTACACAAAACCTCAAATATCCATGGCATGGCATGCATCTCGAAGACAAAGAGTTGGACAGTTGATGTATTCCTACAACCCTTTGAATGATGATCTTTTACGTGTGTTAAAGTTTCAAGAACTTGCCAACAAATACCTTACAGTCCACATTGAAATTTGACTCTATTTTAACAAATATCAGTTCAAAACAAAGATTTCTAAATTTCCTCTAATAGACATTTTTTCATTACGTTAAACTGAAATGTTAAGTGAAGATAGTTAATGTCATCGTATCAATTCAGTGGGTTGAATGGCCGAATTCCAACACCAAAATCTATAATTATAATTTGAAACAAGTGCATTTAGTAACCCGTCAATCACTGCTCTGCGTGTATATAAGTAATTTAACCTAAATTTTCTGGAGAATATTCTTATAAATTCACTTCTAAAAGAAAAGATTTCGACCTCGGTGAATCGGAATCCACGTATGACTGCAGCTCAGCATTCGTCTAGAGTAGGGTTGGGCAAACTTGATCCTCGGAGACAAATTGATTGTTATAAATTTTGATCAATTTGCTTTTAAATGAGTCAATTTGGCCTTAGGAACCGAGTTTGCTCGCCCTTGCTCTACAGAATTAAAAGCCCTACACAAGCAATCAAAACAGCAACTAAAAACTGATCATATACAAAGTATCCCAACCGTCTGTAATCGGAGAATAGCTTCCTCATTTGTAGATATATCGAAAAAAGTCCCCAGCAAAAGTAGCATAGTACAATTGTCTGTACTTTCTAAAATTACTTTCCGCTACTCAAAGTGTTTTAGAAAGAACGAAATATAATTTCTAAATTATTTTAAATGCAACACCCTGCTTATTTTGACATTTTCTAGTTTTTCACCCAATGATGATTACAGAAATATAGCATTATAGGGATCTAGACGAAACAGTCTCAATGTTTTTAGAGTTTTTTCTTTTAACAATGTCAAATCTAAGGTGCTGTGTTGGCATAAGTAAAAATCATTTAGTTTTAAAAATCTCGCACTGTTAAATTTCAATTCTTCAGCTTTAGAAACGAATTTTTTAAATTTAATTATTATTTAATTACCTTATATTTTTTATACAGGGTGATCGAGACACACAATTCGTAATTTTCTTTGACTTTTCTTTTTAATGGAACATTCTATATTTCATATTCATTACTGACTGCAATAATATGATAGTATGTGGATCTATACCTTACGGTTTCGGAGTTATTCAATTGTCTGGTGAGAAATCTCATCAAATTTCTCACAGGGCTCTAGTATAATTAAGGTTTTATGATTTTACAGTTTTAGTAAAGTAGAATTAAATCTTTAGACCTTAGAAATGATTTGGAATATTTTTCGAACTTGGGCATTTGAAGCCCTTTTATTGCTGATCAGTAAGATTTTTCAGTAAATTCGCAACTGTCTACTTAAAATTTTTTGTTTTGGCCACCAAATATGGTACTCACTCCAATACGACAAGCGTTTTCTTTTTCTTCTTATTTTAGATCACTAAGTAGAGCATACTGTAGCTTAAGATAGACACTAATAACTCCAGAATTCTTCTTGGGCAAAGCATACCTTATAGGTGCACTTTTGGTTTAAAGTCAAACCTATTTATGGTTCAAAAATATCCACGCTATGCCCTAGATAAAACATGCTTACTTCTTCCTGCTTTTACTCTGTTCCTTAGTAGCGCAATAAGGTAGGAACTGTATAGTTTACCGAGTCTGTTACGACTAGGAAATGAAACGCTAGTTATAGGTCTAAACTGTGTAGGCATCGTGGTCAGATCTGGTGTAAGAACCGTTTAGTACCTGTATGGCATAGCATAGTATAGCCCATACAGTTTCAGTGCCCTACAACCGCGTCAGTCCGAGTCAGCTACAGTGCCATCGTTTGGAGACATAAAAAATCAACAGTTAAGCTTGTCAACAGATGGCGCTGTTGCAAGTTCGGATTTACATTGGCATTCCTGCATAGGAACTGTATCGGTAAAGCGATATAGGAACTGTATAGCTAAGCGGAATTGATTTAATGCAGTTAAATAGCTTTAGTATTGCATTAATTATCGAGTTATTTAACAGATTTAATTAATATTTTGTTCTATAAACTTACCTATATTTTATTACGCTTTTATTTTTGGTTTGATTACTTACAAATAAAGTTTTATTTCTATTAAATCTATAATTTACATCTAGGAAGAAAAAAGATAAAATAAGTCAACATAAATTAAATATTTTATTATAAAATATACATAACACATGTTCAACATAAAATATTTAAAAATTAACTAAACTAAACCATACTGGTTGCTGAAAAATCGTTTACCAACCTATAACTATTTTATTTTTAAAGATATGAAAAACATTGAAAGGTGAAAGTTGTTTGGTGTAATAAGAGGCTTAATATCATGCATTGAAAGAAAACTCAACGCCTACTGTTTTCGCATAACATCAACTAACTTTAATTGTTTAAATGGAACACCCTGTATATTTTTCAGAATTCTCTTTTCAACTATATAACATACCTAACGATTTTCTTCAGGGTGTGGCCTGCAAGATCTCCCGATTTATCAATTCTGGATTAATTCTTATAGGGCTTTTTAAAAGATGATGTTTATGTAACTCCATCAGAAAGTCTAAATAAGTTGAAAAATAAAAGTACTTCAGCTATAGCATTAGTTACGCAAGAAATGTTGCAACACGCTAGGCATAATTTAATTTTCAGAGCAGAAAAATTTAGTTTTTAACTCATTTAGACTTCCTGATGGAGTTACATAAACATGATCCTTTAAAAAGGCTCATAAGAAGTAATCCAGAATTGATAAATCGGGGGATCTTGCAGGCCGAGACTTTAAGAAAATCGTTAAGTATATTATATGGTTGAGAAGAGAATTTTATGTGTATTTAGAATTTTGAGAAATATACAGAGTGTTCCATTTCAATAATAAAGTTAGCTGATGTTACGCAAAAACCGTAGACGTTGAGTTTTCTTTTAATAAATGATATAATGCCTCTTATTACATCAAACAACTTTTATCTTTGATATAATATAGTAAAGTCATCCTAACATTAGGTTCTGTATTGGAAATCGACGCATTTCCTATATAGTCAAGACAGGGGTAATACTGAGTTATTTTGAGGATTAGTAACGATACCGTAAATGCATCTAGCTAACTAAGTTGTTCTCGACCGAACTGTTACCGCATAGGACCTGGACAGATTTCTCTGTGCTGATTTTAGCACGAGTAACTGCATAGTTTCTGTAAGGTTCCTAGACGGTTCCGACTTTTGTGCTACTAGGGTTTAATCTTGGGTAATTAAACTTTAGATATCTGATGGTTACTAAAATAAATCAAACCGTGAGAATTAACATAATTTCTCTTTCACTTCAAAATATCGATGATATAAAGAAGATTGACATTTTTTGCAGATTATTTTTTATCAACAAATTGCTTTTATAGTCCATCTAGAAAGTTTGTTGAAAAAAAGAAACCATTGCTATATCTTCCAATATAGGTT
>VTPC01005261.1:33189-52629 GCA_011009095.1 Ignelater luminosus
AACGAAACTACTTTAAAATAGTTTAATAGTTGTTGGTAAGTTCCTTCAAATTTTTTATTTTCATTTTTATAATAACAGTAATTTAGAAATTTCTTCTGAATTCTTTCAATTTTCAAAATTTGGTATGTGTAGTGAGGATTCCATAAGATAGACATATATTCCAACTTAGTTCTTACTAAGGTGTTAAAAACAATGTGCAGACTGTTTGTATTATTAAAATCTTTAGTAATTCTAATAAGAAAGCCAAGACTTCTACAACACTCACGTACTATGCTTTCAATATGGGGATTAAATGTTAATTTCTGATCAAAAATTACACCAAGGTTTTGTACTTCAGATTTCCTTTGTAGAACTGTATTATATGCGAATTACTATGCAGTATTTGATCAAAATTATTATTAAGCCGTTTCTCCACGATAATTGAGTACCATATAGGAATCACTTTTCAATATCTATTCAAGAATCCTAGGTTTGCCACATTCCTCACTCAAAGAACTAATGGACTAGTTTTATTGCATAAATATCTGCATCGTGAAATGTATTCTTCTCTTAAAGTTTTCTAGTTGGGCTAAAATCAAAAACCTGTTTTCCAGAACCAAATTTATTAAGTCTGTGTATTCTGAGCAGTTGATTTAAAATAAACATTGAGTTCATATGTGGATCACTTTGCAATATGTGTTCACTACAATATTAGTTCATTATTTGCGGAATCAACGAAATGGTTACCCTATATAAATATTTCTTGAGCCCATCTAGTTGAACCTATCAAACACCTGTCTTATTAAAATCAGGTGTATTGCAGTCAACTTTAGATTCTTCGCAAATACTGAGTCCAATTTTTTAAATATTTGAGAACCCAGTTGAGTAGTCGCCTAGCGTAAATGTTTTCATAATAGTATTTCTATCTTGAGTTTTCTTAACTGAGCTAGATCAAAAACCTATCTGGTTAAAACCAAGATTTCCAGCTTTATTTTTTTCCACGAATATTAAGTTTAATGTGGATTACTTTGCAATATTTATTCATCACTTGGGAAACCAATGAAACAGTTCTTTTTGTCTGCATCATAATTTTCTACTCTTGAACCTTTTTGACTGAGCTTATATCACAAACCTGTTTTGTTGTTCTAGGTTCATGTTTTTTCTGAATTTTTCCACAGATACCAAGTTCAGTAACTATACAAATCATTTAGCGATGTTTGTTCAAAAATATTAAATTTTATCACTTTGCAAGAATAATTGTAAATCATTTGAGAAACCAATGGGATAGTTACTAAATATCAATTTCTTAAATCTTTTTAGTTAATTTAGGATGAGCACTGAGTTCACTCTGCAATATGAGTTCAAGATTCATCACTTTTCAGCATTTGTTAATCATTTGGAAAACTAGCACAGTCTGTCTTCTTCTGAGCCTTTTTAGCTGAAGTAGCAAACACCTATTTTGTTAAAATCAAGTTCAATCTAGTCAACTTTAATTTTAGATCTTCACTATTAAGACTATTAAGTTTAATATGTCAATTACTTTGCAATATTTGGTGGGAACCCAGTTGAGTAGTTACTTAGTATAAATGTCTGCATTCTAATATTTGTATCTTGAACCTTTTTAACTCAACTAGAATCAAAAACCTATCTTGTTAAAATCAAGTTTGTTTACTACAATTTACCTACGCATATAACTCCATTTGGAAAATCGGCAATATAATGCATAGTAATGTTATGTATACACCAGCTGCTCTATGATTTGTCAAGTTGAAATGCTGTTTTCTGTAACTAGACGGAATAAATCGTAAACAAACAAAAATCTTTTCAGCTTTCACATTATGATTTTAAATATATTGGCTACTGCTTTTCTTACTAAACTAGCCTATAAGAAAGCCAAAAACACAGCCCTATAAGATTAGTCATTTGGAAATTTAGATCAGCCATTAACTACCTGGAGATCACCTTTTTCAAAATCTTATTCTGGTAATACAAAGTCCAGTAATGCTGTGATATCGTACAGCAATTCTGGCCGTTATGCGAAGTGGCATTCTTGGTTTCCACGCCTGCGCGCGTGCCGACTTATCCATATATAATACATTCGTCCGCCCTGTCATAAATTACCGAACCGGCAGTACTTTAGTATTGCATGGAAATATGCAAAAAAGAATGAGCACCGAGCCAAAAGGCTTTAGTTGCTGGTGGATGTTAAAACACCTGACCTGGAGGGCATTTTTGAAAACACCCAGTTAAAAATAAGATGACATTAGTATCTTCTCCGCGTTGCCCTCTTTAATTCTACGTACTGTAAATCTTCTAATATCCGGAACCCATCTTAGACATTAAGCTAATGAGACGACCACCTCAGAGCTCACAGATACAGGAGCGCAAAAGTCGATAGAGAAAATTAGTTTTTTGACTTTTGGACATTTATTTTCTTAAGAGTAAAATAAAATAATTAAATACCTACTGCGTCTTATTTTGTTGTGCTGGCTCAGTGGATCAAGTGGTTAATCACAAGCCAACACTCTGATGTTCAATCATTCACCAGACCATCTAGATTTAAAAAACATAAATACTGACAACACTGCAAGAATGTGGTTACAATATTTCGGAAAATGGAAATCTTATTTCTACAGGATAAAATCATCTAAAACTGAGAATTCCCTTTGTCTAGAACCAAACTTGTTTCTCGATGTTTTGCGAGTTTTGAACAGTAACATTGCATAGGTCGCGAGCAAGACGATTTGTATTCGCATGAACAGAATTTGCATCTATTTTATTACTCTTGAATCGAGTTTTTACCAGTTTGGTAGTTGTTGTTGGAAGCGTTGTTTAGCAGAAAAACTTACGAGAAATTTCTCCCAACTGCTGAAAATGTTTTTTTCCTATATCAACCCTTTGGGAGGGAAATAGAAAAGGAAATTGTAGATACATTTTCAATAATTTTCGAATAGTATCTAGCAGATTAGAAATGGTCATGTGTTTTAGTCTTTTTAATAGCCATAATCTTCTTTTACTTTAGATAGTTCAATTCCAACGTTTGGAGAAAACTTGTCCTTTATTTTATTAATATGGATTGGTTAATTATGGCAAAAACTAAAAGCTTGTTAAAGAGGTCATATTACATATCTAATATGTGTGTTATTCAGGTATGTTTCCAGGGTTAGAGTTGGACAAGAAGACGAACAAGAACATATCTTTTTTTAACCAGTAATCGGCTTCTAGATGTCCATCAAGCTACCTAAAGTATATTTTTTAACTACTCAGGGCTTTTCTGATTTGGTTGATTTTTATGAACCGGTTAGACTTGTTGAATAAGTTAAGTTATTCTAACCAATAGAGTCTTGCTTACTATATAAATATATAAATCCTCTAAGTAAGAATATCTTTAATACTGCTTGGTGAAGAGTGTAAATGAACAAACTTTATACCTTAAAGCTAATCACTTCTATAGTACCAACCAAGCTGTTATGGTTTTTCGAGGTTTTTTCTTTCATTTTTCCTGCAATACCTTTAATGATTATTAAAGAAAGATAAACGGCGTTGTAACAGTTGCCTTAAAACATGAATTCATAACAACCTAATCTTGTGCAATTCACATTCAGAGAGCATGCTGAACATTCAGAACAATATGTGAGCTTCAGCTACAACAACAACGGCAAAGCTATGCATGTATCTGACGTTATTATTATACAGGATCGCTTGAAAAGTATTGCAAAGCTTAAATCTCTTGCCATGTTTTGCAAAGACATTTAAAAACAAATCTTCAATTGTTTTTTTTTGTACGGTCGCCATATTAATTTTTTTTTTAATTGAACGTCCTGTATATGACCCTATATTTCGATAGGGATTTTCAAGACAAATTCAATGGTATGGAGTTGCTATAATTATCTTGAAAGGTTTTGGAGACAATCGCTAGTCTTTTGTCAAGGATTTCACTATTGAGGTTAATTTTTTATTTTCTTCTATGCTACACTTATACGTATCAAGAAGCTAAAATTTTGCATGTAGCTTTAACTAATCGAGCAAAAAAAGAATATTACCAACAGCGTCCGTACAAGGTAGAACGTTGTTTCAGGCAAGAATGTAAATAATATTGTAATTAATGAAGACAACTTGCTTTTGGATAATCCATATATAATTACATCAGATTTTAATTGAGTTACTAAAAAATATACAAACCAGTGAATCTTATTCGCAAAAAAGATATGATCTGATTAATGTATCTACGATTTTTTGCACCCATTTACTAAACAAGAGCTGTTCAATATGTTAAACAATAGATAAAAAATAAGAAATCAGCTAATTCTGATGATATGCCAGTTGTGATTTTGAAGAGGGTATTGCATTTACTTATTAAACCTGTGACGCATCTCATTAACATGTCCTTTTTACAAGGTTGCATTCCCTATGATATAAAAACTGGAAAAGTAATACCGATTTTTAAAAAGAAGGATACAACTCTGCTTGAAAATTATAAGCCAGTAACGATTCTAATAAGTGTGTCGAGATTGTTTGAATATGCATTTTTGGATCGCTTAATGAGATTTATAACAAGCCATAACATCTTGTCAAGCAGGCAACATGGTTTTCGACTGCACTGCTAGATTTGTATAATGAAATTAGAGACTGTGTTGACTCAGGCGAGTATCCTGCTGCGGTCTTTTGTGATCTAAGCAGACATACGACTGTGTCAATCATTCAAAGTTTCTAAGCATTCTGGAACAGTTTGGTATACGAGGTATTTCTCTTCAATGAGTTTTTTCTTTTGTTTCAGATAGGAAACAGTATGTTTCTCTTAATTATTCAGAAAACAATCTTGTTGACGAGGTAAAGTCCGAAATCAAACGATACGAATGGGAATACTATTATACATAAATAATCTTAAATTATTCATACCAAAAAGAAGTTTCCTGGCATGCGCAAATGATGTTTCTGTAATTTTGTCAAATTCTAAATCAGAAATCCTGAATAACAAATGTGAAGATATTCTTTCTAGGGCTTGCAGTTTTAAGGTTTCATAATCGTCAAAACAACATTAAACCTTTAGAATTCAATCTTGGTAATACTGGGATAACTCCGCAATGTCTTTATTGCACAGAAATGTGTATTACGTTGTATAGGCAACATTTCTACTACACAATCTTGCAGAACGTTATTTATTGAATATGAAATCTTACCGCTCCTTTGTCGGTATATCTTCGAAATAAGCGTATTCTATATTGTGCAACAATAAAAACTATTTTCTTCTTATTAAAACATCCACGATGGCAATACTCGTCAAAAAAGATTGCTTCATTTGCTTTTACCATAGTATAATGTTACCAAATTATTTCCAAATTATATGGGACCTAAGATCTTTAATCATTTATCTGCGGAAAAAATGTAGTGGAATGTTAAAGTATTTAAAACCAGATTAAAGTCATTTTTTAATAGAAAACTGTTTTTACAGCATTTCTAACTTCTTTTTATATAATACCGAGCATTTTAATAATGGATATAAATACGATGTAAAAAAGAAATAAAAAGGCCAAAAACCAATTTTGGGAAATAAAATGTAACGAAATATACTCTACCATAGCAAGCATTAGATCACGATAGGCATGGAAATTTCTTTAAACTTCGAAAAAAAAAATACAAAGCAGACAAAAAACAGACCCAATTGGCATAGAAAGGTGGAGGAAATATTATCAAGACCTCTTAACGGAAAATAGGATAGACTCCAAAAATATAGACTTCCGAAGAGAACACTGTGAAGAAAGAGCAAGTGATATAACAACAGATGAGGTTCTAAAACAAATTAAATTTATGAAAAACAAGAGGGCACCGAGTCCCGGAGATATAACTATAGAACTGCTAAAGCAGTCCCCCATAGTTGTAATAGAGATATTAGCAGATTTATTTAATGATTGCTTAAAAGGAAACAAAGTCCCGCAAGAATGTAAATTAGCTTATATCTCGTCGATTTTTAACAAAGATAATAAAAAAGACTGTGTCAACTACCGGGGAATCAGTGTTATTTCTTCTGTGGGCAGACTGTACGACCAAATATTGAAGAATAGGATGGAACACGATTTAGAAGAATCAGAAGAATAAAGTAGTTTTAGATCGGGCAGATCTTGTATCGACAACAC
Source organism: Ignelater luminosus (assembly GCA_011009095.1). Classification (NCBI taxonomy): domain Eukaryota; kingdom Metazoa; phylum Arthropoda; class Insecta; order Coleoptera; family Elateridae; genus Ignelater; species Ignelater luminosus. The sequence continues at coordinate 39,303 of VTPC01005261.1, forward strand.
ATTCTGTCTTAAACAACAAAAAATGGTGGCATTTGGAAGAGAATTATGGAAGGCTTTAAAACAAAAAGGGATACTAAAGACATATAAACGCACCAAAAACACTATATAAAAATTCTAAAAGTGTGATAAAGATAGGAGAGAATATTCAAGAGAATGTCCAGTAAACAAGGGCCTTCGACAATGTTGTAGTATTTCTCTTGCTTTATTCAAAATATATAATAATGAAGCAATAAAAAATTGGAAGAAGTGTAAGACACTAGGAGTACAACTAGATGACGATATTCTCTACATTCTATAATTTGCAGACGACCAAATATTTATAGAAGATGAGGACGACGTGAACTACATGTTTAGAAAGTTAGTGGAGGAATTCGAAAGGTGGGTTTGGAAATAAATATAAAAAAAAACTTAATATATTTATAGTAATACGAGCATAAGGTTGAGATTTGCAAACAGACAAAGGAATAATAAAATATACGGAAGAGTATATAAATATTTAGGAACAACAATAACAAATGATGGCAGAGATGACCAAGACATACAGAATAAAATTACACCCACTACACCCAGTGCTGTGAAATGACCAAAAAAAAGAGAATATTTTCCACTTTAATAGAAAGCACAATCACCTACGGATCTGAAGCTTGGACCTGGAACAAAAGAGTAAGAGGAAGAGTAAATGTTACGGAAATGATGTTTTGGAGAAGATGTAAGAATACAGTACTGAGCAGAGTATGAAATGAAGATATAAGAAATAAGATGGAAGTCCAAAGAACTTTTATAGACCCCATATAAAAAAAAGCAATAATGTGATATGGCCACATGAGAAGACTCCCCCAGGACAGACTACCCCGAAAAGTTTGAAAACGGAAACCAAAGAATACAAGAAGAAGAAAGAGAAGACCAAGAACAAGTTGGAATCAAAATGTAAAAAAAGCCATACAAAATAGGACAAATGACTGAGGAAACAACAGTCCTGACTATTCCCATATGACGTGTAATTCGTCTTCAAGGAAAATAAATTATTATTATTATTATTATTTGTCCGTTTGATTTTTGCAAATCCCGGTAAAAGTATAAGTGACTGTTTAATGTGTTTTGGAAAATTGAAAAATGAATTGATACTCCATTGCTTATTTGCTATCAAATTATGTAGTTTTCATTTTTAGCCTGCACTAAAAGGATTCATAATGGTCAGCATTTACATATATGTTAAGCAGAAGATAAGGTTGCAACTACGAGGTGTGTGAGAAAAGTAATGAGACTGGCAACACTGCGGTAGATCTGGCAACGTTGTGTCTACCGGCCTGTGCTAAACCGGTTTGTTTATCGCTTCCACTTCCTCAGTCCGAGTTACAACTCCGTACAGCTAACACATTATTTTTGACAGCGCCATTAGTGAAGTTGTGTTTTTGTTGTGTGTTACAGAAATGGAGCATCGAAATTTAGAGCAACGTTGTGCAATAAAGTTTTGTGTTAAACTTGGTGAATCCGCGAGTGTGACTTTTGAAAAGTTGAAACAGGTCTATGGGGAACAGTGCTTAGCAAGAGCACAAATCATTTTTGGACGGCCGAGAACACGTTGAAGATGAACCTCGCTCAGGGATGATGAGTGAACAGTTAAATTTAAACACTTTCACCGTGCATCAAATTTTGACAGACATCATGACAATGCTCCGTGTCACACAGCAATTTCCATCAGTGAATTTTTGACCTCAAAACGCATTACTGTTGTTCCTCATCCCCCCTATTCACCTGATTTGAGTCCTTGTGACTTTTTCCTTTTCCCGAAATTGAAACATGTCCTAAAAGGACGTTATTTTGGAACTCTAGAGAACATTCAAAAGACTGTGACCGACCAGTTAAAAGCCATACCAGTTGAAGACTTCCAGCGCTGCTACCAAGAGTGGGAACAACGACTGCGCCGGTGTATAGCTGCCCAAGGGAACTACTTTGAAGGGGATAACATTGTTGTTTGAAAAAAATAAAAACTTTGGTTAGTATGAAATCAGTCTCATTACTTTTCTCACATACCTCGTATATTGAGAAAAATTGTCCACTCCTAGAAATATACGGACGTTTTTTTCAAAAAAATGACAAAAATCTTTAAGAAGATAACGGTAAGGTTAAGGATGGACTTAATTAAACTATGAACAAAAAACATTTAAATCTTGGGCAGTAAAGGTTTTTACTTTTGACAAAATAAAAAAAAGTTGACAGTGATCTATATATTTCGTAGACTGAAAATACTAAAGAACCTATAAAACAAAATACAAATAACCCATTTCAAATTGTAGTAACGATTTTTAGAAAGCTTAACTTTGGTATTTGAAAAGCAGCCTTGCCTAATTTTCATTGTTTGTGGAATTTTAATAAGATTAACAAAAAAGTCAAATACATTTTATGCAAAAGCGCTTATACCTTCTTCAAGGTTTAATTTTGAATAAAGTTTTAGAACTTGTCAGCCTATTATATCTTTGAACACAGAAAGGGTATTGAAGTTAAGACAACAGACTGTAATGGCATTAACACATCTTAAACGCGATAAGAAACTAAGTCTCATAGTTGATAAGGACAGAAACGATTTTCATTTTTCACATCACTAAATAGCTTAGTGAAGAATCAGTTAATTCTATCGGCCAAAATTTTTATCTCTGCAGAACTTGAATTTTCTTTAATAATCTAAACGAAAAAGATTTTTTAGGTCAGCATGAAATGTAACTGTAATAAATATGTAACTCCTACTATTCAGATAAATTTTATTTAAATTAGAACATGAAATCACTAAGCGCGAGGTACCTTGAAATTTCAAGCAAATTTCGCTTTCAGTGCAAATTAATTTATGCATATCAAGATTTTAGATTTAATAAAATAAAAATTAAGTCTATGAATTTTTACTTAAATGTATACACCAAGAAGTTTAGAATCAGATCAAAAATGAACTTTACAAAAAACTGTCTTATCACGCGTATATATTATATTTAAATATAAGCGTGTGGCTTGAAACACTACTATAATTTACATTTTATATAAGCACGTACGCTATAAATTAAGTTACCATTTCTAATGGTCTCATCGGAGGAAAACAATAATACCAATTAAAAGCAGAGCGTGAGAAATAATATTTTATTTCAGTGGTTAAAAAACATGTAAATTAAATGTGGTAAAGTATGACATAGCCCAAGGGATGTTAAAAATTTAAATTTGTTTTTTTGTTTACTATTACATTCGTACATATGTATAGGGCTCTCGTATAAAATTCTCATAAAATTTCCCCTTACACAGAAAATGTTGGAATTTTCAGAATTTACAGAAATTCCTTTATATACATTCATCAAATAATTATAGAATTTAATAAAATTCTTCTCGTGTTTAATTCGCAGTACAGGTTATATTTATCTTGCCTTTTATATTTCATTTATTCTGGAAACGTAGTATTCAAGAAATTCGGATTATTAGGAGATTTCAAAGATAAAATGTCATTTATAGAAATTTTATTTGTTATCATGTTATCTTTCAACAATTTCTGATAATTTATGTGTCTGTTATAATTCTGTAGGCGTACCAGGTGGAACCCACGCAGCTTTAACTGAACATGTATGTATGTATTTATTGGATCGTTTTACGCAGAGTTCATATAAACGTCGTCCCATAGGTATTGAATGTCAGCTAAGCAAACTGAGAGTAACAATTTTGGGTTTACATGGAGATTTAAGTTACCCATCTCAGAATACACTGTAGTCTGATTTTAAATGAGAGAAAGAAATAAATTAATTAACAAGCTTTTCTTAAAATAACGATTAGACAGTATTACATGTTCTAATGTTATTTTATTTATTGTAAAGAAAATTCGTTTTTAACAATTTTCGCCGAGTTCAATACATTTAGATTTAACTGTGTCTATTATTATTGTTATTTGATTATTACACCAGGGATGTTTTCAACTTTAATAATCAAATAGTTTTTTATATTTTAATAATCGTCACTATTTTATTTAAGGAAATCTATAAAATACCATTTAATATTACAAGAACACACGATTAACCAGAATTAAAGCACATCTTTGGAACTTAACCGTTTATTGGTTCGTAAAGAGTTTCTGGCGAACAGGCACTTAAAAATTTTAATAGGGGCATAAAAGATTCAGAATGTATTTAGTTTAATAAAAATCAAGTTATTCAGATTCACAGTTTCACTTCATTCATTTATTTATTAGTCTTTTTTAAACCGTACAACAGACGAATTCTTATTCATAATGTTTTTGTAAAGTACAAGACTATATAATATTTATTAGCAGACAATAGAAGCTTGAATTTACCTGAAATTAGGTCAATTAGATCGTTTTTACCTGTCCAACAATGAGTTGCAATTACGCAACGTTTGGACATTCACACATGGCCATAGTTGAAGCGGCTGAATTTCGTCATCTATTTATAAAATGGCCAGCTGCCCTTAGTTGAATTAGAACAGACGTTGGTATAAGAATAGGTCCTCTGAAACCATTTACTTATCATCGGTCCAGGTAACAAACTATCCAAACAAAATCGTGTCGATCACAGAAGATCAAGATCTTTGTCTTTGTCTTTGTCTTTATTGAGCCTCCAATTATATGGAAGGTTACAGAAAAAGTCAAAGAGACAGATTGTTAATTTTTTATTGAGAAACTTTTTTTTTGAAACAACCTTTCAGCGTTTTGACGTTTCAGTTGGAAATTCTGAAGGTGACAAATTCTAAATATTTCTAAATAGCCATATTGTGCGTTTTAATTTTCTTCTTGTAGTGTAACCGAACTAGGAACTTTGCAGGTTCATTGTAGAAACAGAATTTAAAGAAGACTCTAGCTGTAGTTCTCACTCTTGACACTTAATTAGAAAAATGAAATTGAGAACAACTTAGCCCAGATCTAAGCTACTCCAGCCAATCCGATCCCAACTTCCAAAACTCACGCTAAAGTTATCTCTATTTAGCTCAAGAGTAAAAAGATCTTTGTTCTTATTATTATGACTTCGCTCATTTGATACCCGATTTGGGATGATCTGCAGTTCCACTTAAACTTCAACTTGGTTTTCCTGTCATTACTTTAAACAAACCATAGATCAAGAGTCTAGAACCTGTGTCTTCACCACAATAGTTTAAATCCTATGCGATTTGACAATTGTGATAGCAATATGAAGAAAAGACAATATTTTCCAGAATGCAACAAAAAAAACAGAAGCTGGTTCTTTTTAATTTTTAACAGTTTGCAAGTTCCAAAATGTAATTTGAAGTCATGCTACTACAATTACCAAAACTTCTAATTTAGACTCTGTCAAACCCTATTTGTGTTTGTTATCGAGTATGGTGATCTTTAATTAAATAAGCAAAACAATTTTACCATTGCGCTGTTATACGCATGCAACGAGGGATTTCATGTTTTCTTTTTTCTTTAATCTGCAATGTTTTTGGTAATTAATATTGGATAATATGATTAATAATATTGACTATAATAATCCTCTGCGTCGCTGAGGTAGAAGACTGATTTTACCCAGTCGTTGAGTTTTTACTAATGAGAAGATGGTTTTGCAAAATACAATTTAAGACTTCTCATCAACAGTATAGCAGTAACAGGAAACGAGATGGTAAAACAGTTGTAGTTAGAATGCAAAAGTCCTAAAATCAAAGTTTCATCGAGATTTAAGTACTGGCAGTAGGACAGAATAAAATAAAGCCCCTACAGAGATGACAAAAAAATTGTAGGTGTGGATTCTTGTGACTGTTAGATGAAAATTTACTATGGGCAGTAAAGGGCTCTTTACACATCAAACAAAAAATTGTAACGAGACTCCCGAAATTTTAAATTGCAAAATAAACTATAAAGTATATTTGTTCCAAGTATTCTGGAGAGTCTTTTATTTTTGTCTCTCAAATCATAAGCTAGAAACTCCATCTCTAATAATAATAAACTCGGAACATTTGGAATGAATAAATAAATTTGTACAAAATATTTGTAATCATTACATTCCTAGTTGTTAAGAACCTTCGACTACAACAGGAAAATTTCATAGTTACGTAGACTTAATTATTAATGCAATAACAACCACCTAGAATTCGAATATTGTCCAAAGAATTCAAGAAAACAATTGCTTTGGAATTGGCCCTGGTTTGTTTGTTTGTGCCAAAGCTGTCAGTTGACATGATATGTGATTTTGCAAAACTTACAATATAATCAAGATAAGTAGAAGAAGATTAGCTAAAGAAGAAGTTAGAAATTGCATCAAAAACATAAAAAACTGCGCTAAGAAATAACAGGAAAAGAAGAAGAAGAGAGTAGCCAGACAATCAAAAAACAAATAAATAAAAACAACTCACCCGGAACAGTCGAAACATTGCTAGCTCCAAATTAGAAAACGATGGAGAAAAGAAAGTCCGGGAATAGGGCAGAATAGCAATTTATACCACCTAAACAAAGCGAGAACTGGACAGAAAACTTGCTAGAAAACAAGAATAATGAGAAACGTAATGACACAAAGTATTGGCAACAAAATAAACAAGAAATAATTACGATACGAAAGTTCCAACAAATTCCAAATTATCAGAATCAGTAATAAATAAACTAAGGTAACTAATAGTCTAAGATACGTATTTGAAACGACCTTCACCGATCTGCTTGAGCGATGAAAAGTATTTTTTATGAAATAAAATATGTTAAAAAATGTGTCGGTGATGGGTTGCCTAAAGAAATATGTTCAAGGCTATGTTTAATTAAAAATTCAATAATTAATTTTTTTGTCATTACTTCACCGACTTGCTTGAGCAAAAAATTAAATGCCAATCGAAAGTATGAATTCTGTAGAATATGCCAACGTTAGGTTACTTACCTTTTTCTCTTCAGAACACCTTTTCTATTGCACTGGATAGTACGCATAGACTCTCTCTCTCGCACATCTTCACACGCATAAATTTTACAACTTTAAACCCTAGCAACCGGGATTTTTGAACAGTTTTTCGCAGGCAACCTTATATCATCGTGTTCGCAATAAAATTATCTTTATTTTGATATAAAATTTATTACTCAAGCAGATTAGTGATTCACCTGTTTAAACTTGGCAACCCAATAATTCTGAAGAGAAAAAGGTAAGCAACCTAACGTTGGCATATTCTACAGGATTCATACTTTCGATTGGCATTTAATTTTTTGCTCAAGCAAGTCGGTGAAGTAATGACAAAAAAATTAATTATTGAATTTTTAATTAAACACAGCCTTGAACATATTTCTTTAGGCAACCCATCACCGACACATTTTTTAACATATTTAATTTCATAAAAAATACTTTTTATCGCGCAAGCAGATCGGTGAAGGTCGTTTCAAATACGTATCCTGTACTATAACAAATATACAGAGGATCAGAAGAAAAGAAACAAACGGAAAAAGGTGGAAGACATAAAATCAACACTTGAAACAAGTAATATAGAATGCGAAAACAAATGTATAAATAAAGCAAGATTAGATCGTAAAATGTAACTTCGATTAACGGAAAGAAAGAGTTAATAGAAAAGATAGAAGAATTTGAAGTATAAGTAATGGGACTAAGCTAGGTAGAAATGAAAGGGAAAGAAAGTAAAATCTCACACGATAGATGTATCAGCAAGACAGCTGGAGATAGAGGAAAAACGAAAAAGAGAGTTAAGAGAATGTTAGCAAAAGAGTTCAATAAGAAACTAGTAAAATAGTCAGTTAATTCAAAGCTAATGTACGTACATTCAACTGAATCTAGAGTACAGTTGGTTAAAATCCAGAAATATATGCCCCAACCCAAGAAACAGAAAAGATTAAAATGAAGAAATTCTATAACACAATATAGGAAATCATAAACGCGATAGAGAAATTCAGAACAGCATACGTATTGTAATACTAATGGGGGACTGGAACAGAAGAATGGGGAAGAATGTAAAGAAGAAATTGGAAAGTTTAAATAAATAAATAAAAGATACCTTGCTTAAGCACGAAATAGAAAGTAGATACTATTATAAAATATTATACAATAGATTACATAGCTTACACCTCAGAACTTCAACAAATTATAATAAACTAAAGATGTAAGAAGAATTAAGCACAAGACATGAATATACAAATACCTTAAAAAACAGAAAAAATAGTATACAAAAGGGTAAAAATAAAAACACTAAGAACCGCGAAAGTATTAAAAAAGAAATAGAAGCAATAACATAATAAGTGCAAATAAGAACAATGAATGAGTACATCAAGAAAAGAAAGGATGCAACAGAAGAAATAAAGAAAGCGAAGAAAGATAGTTGGGAAGAATTTTGGAAAGAAATAGAGGACGATTTTAAAGACAATAACAAGACATTTTGGAATACAACCAAAGAGGTAAGAGGAAAAAAGAGTGGGAAATTGATGTTTATACAGAAAGCTAAAGACAAAAAAATTTTACCAAAAAATGATTCCGTGGAACAAAAAATGAACGACAAAAGGAGAAAGGACTGGAAGACAGGAAAGAAGAGAGTGGAAAAAGCGTAGAAAAGATATAGAAAGCAATGAAAAATTTAAAGGTAAAACCTTACCACCTGGAAGGATTAAATGTGATGGAGACATAGTAATAAATTTGGATATATAGTGTATGTGTACTGGCTCAAAATCATAATAAATCATTAAAAGATTAGAAGTGCCCTTTTACAAAAAGGGAGAAGAAAGAATGTGGAGGTTATTAAGGATAATTGAAAAAATATTAAAAAGAATGGTAACTAAGAAGATTCTGTTTTTAGTCTTTGTTTTCTTAAGGTTTTTGATCAAACTGTATGCATTAGAAAGACTGAATTATATTTTAAATTTATTGACTTAATAACTGTGCTAATATGGTCAGAAACGAAGAATTTGGGAAAACTTTCGAAAATTGTAAACAAATTATTTAAGCAATGAGAATAGCATCAAGGCCTTTTAGAATGGAGAAAATAATAGAACAGGAAGATTTATTAAGTGCGCTTCTATTTCTGAATATTTAAGAATGTAAAGAAAATATCCCAAAGATGTAAATAGGAAACTACAACATGGAATTCATTAAGATAGATGCAGGAAAAACAAGTAAAATAGGAATACTACTGAATATTGGAAAAACAAGAATAATGAGAGTAAATGGATAACAAGAAGTAAAGGAAGTGAAATTGGAGGCTTGGAAAAAGTAGAACATTTAAAAGCCGTAGAAAACTAGATCTTGAAATTGCCAATAAAAAGAAGAAAGACATGAATACTTATTATGCAATCAACAAAGTAATGCTAGGTAAAACAAAGTATCACTAGAAATCAAAAAAAGGAATTTACAACCACATCCTCTTATACAACACAGAAACACAACGTAAAAACAAATCGAGAGACATAGAAACAAAATATTTAAAGAAGATGTTGGCCATAATAAAATATTATATATGGCGGGACAAAGGAAGTTACAAAGTGACAAAATAAGAAATAATGTAAAATAAAGAGAAGAACGTTTTACTAGTTTGGCTATATAGTCGTAGCAAAAATGAAGTCAGAAATACAGACCAAAAGATTCATAGAGGCAACAAGCGGAGAAAAATGAAAAATGAAAATACCAAGAAAAATGGAAAAGATAACCAGAATAATAATAATTGGAAGAAGTGGTTAGAAGTGATTTCACATCAGTGAGAATTCAATAAATTGACTACACAGTGATCTATTTAATTCACTTATCATTTTTTCAAATAAATCCAATACAAAAAAAGAAACCAATGCCAAGTAACATTCAAGATATAGTAGCAAATGAAACATCTCCAAGAAAATTTGGTTTTGGTAAATTGTTTTGTAGAAATTTGTTTGTTTTATTAGTAGATTAAGAGACAGCAGCGGTTGAATGGATTCCTTTGTTTCGAGTTTATTCCAATGGTCAATATGCCGCAGTATTTATCTGGAGTTTCAAGGCAATTAGCCTGCAAACACAGATACACTTTTAAAAAGAGTTTTGTGTACTAATTACAGCAGTAGAATTCTCATTATTGACAAATTTTTTTAACTATTTTGAGATGGGAATGAGCAAGCATGCTCGTTACGTAACTGCTTTAAATACGCAGAATTTTATCAGTCAGAAGTTGCTCTTGACATTCTTTTATTGTAAAATGCGTCGTTCTCAAGTAAGATTATTTTTTCTTAACCTCGCTTTACCCAAGCTATGTATAGTAAAAATATTACAACCGTCAAGAATCTTTTATTCTGGGAAACACCCTGTATTCTATTCACAACTTGAATGAAAATTCCTTTATATTTCGTTTAATTTAACAAATGGAAGCAAAATAATGTGAACGATGCGATGTGAAAATTAAAGATTACTCCAAACGTTTTTTAAATTTGAAGCATCCGCCTGAAACATTTTCATCTAAAGCAATTTTTTTAATTAATTTTATTTTTATTAATGAAATACCGTATTGTTTCAAGCTTTCTAGAGTACTTCAAAATAATGAAACGGCATAACTGCACTAATTAATTAGTTTTACTGAAATTTTGATAGTAGATACTTATTTCTATTTAAATAAAATTCATATACATCTAGTGAACTCGATTAAACTGTTATACTCTACATGGTATTGTTATCGATTATAAAGAGAACTGGATTATGCCTCCTTTTATTTTAATTCAATTGAAAACAGACAGCTAATTAAAGGGTTTTTCTGTTTTTAACGATTTATCATCTAAAATTAAAAACGAGTTTATTGTTAATTAACTGACGTTTTATCGTTCCACATGCAATCACTTTTGAATGTTTGTTTTTGTAATGGAAGATATTTTTTTTGCGTACAAAAATGTTTTTGGTTTTGACGTTTCGTCTCGATAAAAACGCCCGGAAGGCCTTTTGTTCTAACTATTGCGTTTCCGGATAAATCTATCCACTCTCGTTTCGTGTTAATTAGTGGAAACTCGAACATTCTCGGTTCCGAGTTTGAAGTTTTTGTGCCATCAGAAACTAAAGATTTCATTTACAAGTTTCTAACAAGTAATTACACAACGCAAATCATTAAAAGCACTTTGCAATTAATGTAGATTATATTCTCGTTTTACTTTTATTTACGTCGTCTGTTAGAAAATATACAAGCTATCAACACCTGAGCGTTTTATTATATATTTTTTTAGTATATCAAATTTTGTTGACATTCAATTTCGGATTTTTCATATAGAATTTTGTTCCATCTTCACAAATCCGTTTACTTCATTTTTCACGTTACAAGATTCAACCTGCTTTGTTCTGGACTAGCCTTTTGATTGATTTCCTTCAACGCAACGGTTGTGATTAAAAGAAACTATACTATAATGTTACTGATGAAAATGGAACAAAAGTGTTATTGTATTTACTTGGTTTTAATTAAGAAGAGCACCCTTATCTGAGTTTGTATTTAATTTTGTAAAAAGAAGTTCCCCCTTTGTGAAATGTTCGTTTTAATTCTGCGTTTGGGAGAATTATATCTTAAAATAATTATTTAAAATCTTTATATTATATGCATGAACGTGAATTTTCATTTAAAAAGTTTCTTTATTTACTAAAAGCTTTTTCTTAATTAAAATTGTATTCGATCTGTTTGAGTTAGCATTTTGTTCTATTTTTAAATATTTTTATTAAATACTGGCATTTTTAGTTAATGAGAAAATACATAATTCACCTAGCAACTTTCATAATATAGAGTCAAAAACGAAAGATTGCTATAAAGAAGAGTCTTTAACATTCCTAAACTTTTTTATATTTTTAATAACCATTACCAGCATAATACACAATACAATATGTGAAATAAAGTTACCCGTGGTATTTTAGGTGTTTGTAATTCCTACAAAATTTAATCTTTATAACTTTTTAAACGGCGTATACTAGTCTAAAAGAATAGAATCAAATATTCCTCTAAACAAATACAAACGTTTCAGTGATTCAGAAAAATTTATTTTATGTAAAAATTCGATTTATTCTATTTATATTCCTAATTATCATTACCTTCAAATAAAAAAAATGTTACGTACGACATCTTTTCACCATTGAGATTCGGGTTTGTATACTGTCTTTACCACTTTTTAACAATTTCGAATGTAATTTTATATTCTATTAATTGCTCGTATTTAGTATTTAGTAAAATTATGATAATTGATAACTCTATTTTAAGCTATAATGAGAATGAACACATTTTTTATGTTATATCTCCAACATCTAGTTCGTTCCATTATAGGCTAATAAATAATTGAAGTAATTTTCCTTGGAATGTAAGTATTTCTTGTATTTACTAGTTTGGATAGATAAATTTAAACATAATGGAAATAGACAGCCCTTAATAGATAAACATCGATAAATAAATAACAAGCTAGACATAAACAACAGTGACCTAAAAAAAGCTTTTTAAGAAAACAAAACATATAATTTATCTAACAGAGGAAAGACATACTATATCTGAAAAAAAGATTTTAACATACAGAAAAGAATTTTTGATACTAAATCACTTGGCAGCCTTAGTCGCGGTAAGAAACGCGACTTAAAGAAAACAAGAAATGTAAAACCATCCATTAGATTAAGAAAACTTGTCAGAATTTATACAATATAAGTCTCTTCGGGTCACCAATGATGGCAACACTTCATTACTATTGGAAACACGATGTCAAATTCCACGTAACCACAAGAATATTAACATTGAAAGTCAGGATTTAATTTAACTTTGGTTTTTTAATTCTTTGTGTTATTATATTAATATCTTTTTTTTGGTGTTTTTATATTTTCCAGATCATTCATTAATTCCTTTTTTTACCTGGTCGAATGCTTGCTTAAAGTAATTTTAAGGAAGTGGAAACATTTAATTATTTGGAGGAACAATGAAAAACAAGAGTCAAAGAAAAGAAGTCAGAAAAATACAGAGCATTTCATTGTAATAAACAGATGTTAAAAGATAAAAAGTTAAGCAAAATGACTAAATTGAGAATATATAAGACAATATAATATACTCAACAGAAACAACAACACTGTCAAGAAATAATGAAGAAATGCTTAAAATTAGAAAGAAAAGTGATAAGAACAATAATGGGGCCAAAAAAATAAACGAAAATGAGAATAGGCAGTTAATGAATTACGAAATTGATGAGATAATAGGAAAAGAAAATATAATAAGGGTTATCAAGTCAATGAGAATGAGATGGTATGGGCATGTAGTATATAGAAAAGAGAAGACGTCAACATTAAGAAATATCACAGAGTGGAATCCAAATTACAGAAGAACCAGAGAAAGGACAAGGAACAGGTAGAAGATGATATAACAGAATTAAAAATAGAAAGCTGGAGAAGACTAATTGCAGACA
>VTPC01005263.1:0-83365 GCA_011009095.1 Ignelater luminosus
TTTTTCAAGTTCATCTTGGGTAGCTAATGGCTTCCTATTGTAGGAGTTTCATCCCAAAGCACTATCTATAGTACCTCGCAATTACAGAGGTTTAAGCACATGGAGTGGTCCATTACGTTTATGACATTATAACCCATTGGTGAAGAGTAAAAGTAACTTGCTGCAAGTTACGTTTTAATACGATTAATTAAATACTTGGTTGGTCCTATAGGACATCTTAGGGGTTGGGGTCTGAATTCTCTGCAGGTTTGAAGTTGATTGACACCAAGACAAGCCACTACACTAGCTTTTTATTACTGTCTCTATAGCCTAAAAAGAAATTTGTAAATTTATATTTGGTGGCACCCTTTTTATAACTTATTTCTGACTGATATGATGAGCCCCAGCAAAGTTCATTGATAGGCTGCAATGATTCGCATTTTGGTTTAATTTGAGATCCTTTTGTATAGCGGATTTGATTTGAATATAAGGGTTTATTTGCGTGAGTATAAAAAGAGTAACTAATGTTTTAAATAAGTTTTTGCAAATCTAGTAAGAAATTTAAAACAGCATTCGATGATAGAATTTTTTTAAAGGAGAAGACAAGCCAAGGGATATCCATGGACGCGTGGTTGCAAGTTGTGGTGCGTCTGCCCCATCATCCTGTAATGTTAAATTTTGAAACAAATAGTTTAGGGGAGGTAGAGAGTCCTTTGCAAATATCCCATACACTGGAAGCAACTTGCAGAGAAATGTGCAATAAAGTTGAGGATTTAATTTTGTTGGACAACCAAATGAAGGTTTTTCCAAATAGCTAAAGTAATAGACATCCTGGCAGGTAAAGTATGGAAAATAATTCATGAAAAGTCGAACATGACAAAAGTTAGTGCAAGATGTGTTCTGATATTTGCTGGCTCCATTTCAGAAGGCCACAAGGGTCCAGTACTGTCAGGAGAAGTTGGAAATGCTGTATGAGGACAAGTCAATTTTTTCATCATTTGGTGACTGGACATATTATGGGTGTATCTGACTTTATAGTGGAGGACAAATACGAGACTTTTCTCACCGCTAAGGAGTTCAAGGTCAATAGATCTGCAGGCAAAGCAATAGCAACTCTTCTGGGATGAGGAAGATATGTTTTTTGTGAAAGAAAAGACGAAAAAACTTACAGTAACGCAACCACATGGTGCACAATACCATCATACAATCTTGACCTGACTCCATTATTTCTTGTTTTCAGTTTTCAAAGAATTTTTTCATATACAGCGCTTTTTAGGCGGTGGAGAAGTCGGGGAGGTGGTAATATCCTGGTTTAAATATTGACCAAAAAAATTTTTTTAGAAGAGGTTAGAATCGTTGTAGGAAAAGAACATGAAGTGATTTTCAAGTTTCAAGTGGAGAAAAGATGGAAAACCGTCAGTAACCGAATCAAGTCAAGATGAAAATTCGAAAGGTGTCAATCATGTCATTCTTATTGCTGCAAATAGTTGTGCTTTAAACTCCGAATGTGATAGATAAGGCTGGTATGCAGACAATTGTGCAACAAACCACATTCTAAAAAGAAAAGACCCGTACAAAGACTTCACACTGTTTAAAACTACTCATTCTGTTACAACTGCCAATAGTGACATTGTGCATGCCATAGGCAAAGAAAATATTGATGTTAAGGCATTTGTAAATGGTAAGTAACTCTCACTGGCGTTTGGTATATTAAGACACTTTTATATTTTCTGTTCTTGCCGCTCAAGATAAGCAACCTGATAGTAAACTAATTTCTACTTTTGAGCATTGCAAGTTGCAAATAAGGGGACAGACCAAACTAACTGGCATTAGAAGTCGTTTTGGTGGATTATATAACTTGACCATAAGGAACATCAAACCTGAAGCTTCTATAAATATAGTATCTAATACTGGTAATTTGTTATAGTTATACCATGAGCATTTAGGGCACCAAAACAAACGTCATGCAAAGGCTATAATAAAGAGCAAGTTTGGAATTGATGTGCCTTTAAATAGTGAGGTATGTGACGATTGTATCTATGGTAAATCGTATCAAGTTTGGTACTAGACAAAAATCTACTAAAGCAGGAAAGCTTGTGGCGACTAATGTTTGTAGACCTCTTCAAACCTCTGGATCTTAAAAATGAATTTACCAGATTCAGGCATGTGTGTTTTATAATACAAAAATCTGAAATCTCGGAAAAGTTGAAAATAATGCTTGCTGAGACAGAAAACGTTGGTCATGTTATAAAGGAATTGTTAAGTTATAGCGGCGGAAAATTTTATAATCATGCTGTTAGACAGATTCTTCAGCAAGAAGGAATTAATCAGAGACTCATAATTTCCTACTCATCCCAACAAAATCCTAGCGAGCGTGAGAATCGCACTATTGTAGAAGCTGCCCGTGCTATGATGCACTCTAATGCTGACTTAAAACAGTTTTTATAGGCTGAATTAGTAAACTATACACGTTCTTAGTAAAACTGATCCATCTAATATTAATGGAAAATTTCCCTTTGAATTGTGATATGGCAAAAAGCCCTATGTTAAGCATCTCAGAATCATTGGTTCAAACTGTTATGCTTATGTGCCCAAAGCAAGCAGAAAGAAAATGGGTTTCAAAGCTATCAAGGGAATTTTAATTGGGTACGACATTGATGAATACAGAATCTGGTCTCCAGAACTAAACTTACTCATCAGAAGTTGTGATGTCGTTTTTGATAAAAAACCAAAATCCTTGGAGTGTGAATCTGTAAATTTGAACTTACCTGAAGATAATGTGGCATCGGATCCAGAAGAAGAATTTACAAGAACATCAAAATGAAACTGGTGAAGATAAACTGTCCACTGGAAGAACTCTAATTAGCATAGCTGCAAATAAAAAGATGGCATTAAGACAATTTAATATCTCAACTGCTTTCCTTCACGCACATTTAGATGAGCAAATTCTATGACTCCACCTGAAGGTTACAGTGATAATCCAGGCTTAATTTGTTCTTTGAAAAAAAAGTAAGACTGATTCTTGCTTATGCATATTAAAGAAGGGCAGAGATAAAATCTTCTTATCAATGTAAGTTGATGATGGCCAAGCAGCTTCAACAAGTAAAGCTACGCTAGACAAATTTATCAAGAATCTAAAAGAAGAGCTTGATTTAACTTTTAAACCAGCCTGCTACTATCTCGGACTAGAAATTCAACAAATTGAAGATAGTTCAGTACAGGTTTCTCAATGCCCTTATACTAACAAGATTTAACAGTGAGGTCTAACTCAATGCAGGGTTTTAATAAGCAAACAAAATACAGAACCTGAGAGAGGTTTCGATGATGACTCAGTTCTCAGTTCTCACTTCGTTATAAACGTAAGCAGAGCATTTCAAACATAAATTTAACTTTTATCCACCAGAAGTACAGGTCAAAAAAACCGCAGCGGAAGTTGGACTCCAAGCTCTGGCTGATTTAACTGTCAAGACTTTTATGTGTAATGATTCCAATATTTTCCAATATATAATCAAAAAGAAGTTGTGCAACCTTGTTTTATTTAAATAGGATTGCGATGGCTGCGGCAACTACAGCCGCTACAAACAGAAAAGCGAGGTTTCATTTGATGATTATACTATCTTGGCTTCTTTTTTAGTACCACTTCAAGTCAAAAGTATATAAAAAATAATTGTACATTATGTTAATTTACAATAAATTTAAATTTTGAGAAAACGTAATGTTCCATTACAGGTAAAACGGCCGACAACCAAGACTGCATTGTTTGGCAGAACCCTAGAACATCGTCGACAAGGTATTGCAGCCCTATTCGTTTTCGGTACGTAAAAGAAACAGATGAGGAATTAGTACAAGAGGTAGCGCACATAAAGGATCAAATCTGTAACACTCACACTGTAACTGTTAGTTCTGAGATTCTTGAGACAATGGTCGATGGAAAGGTTCGCAATGCCTTGTCAAACAATAAAAACGCTCAGAGATGCTACATATGTAATGCCACGAGTAAGGAAATGAACAATCTTGAAGTTGTGTCGAGAAGAGAACGTCAGGAAAATACATTCTCGTGGAGTCTGTCCAATCTTCACGGGTATATAAGAGCTATGGAATGTTTTCTCCATATTTCTTATAAGCTGAACATTAAGAAATGGCAAGCTCGAAGCGAAGATGAAAAGAAGAAAGTTACCACTAAAAAAATATATCATCGATGAATTTTGAAAACGAACCGGAGTTCTCATTGATACTCCAAAACAAGGAGGCAAACAAATGACGGTAACACCGCTTAAAGATTCTTTCAAAATGCCTCCCTCACAGCAGAAGTCACTGGGATTGACGAAAATTTGATAGAAAGTTTCGGCATCATTCTACGAGCTTTGTCATCGGGGTACGAAATCAATGTGGGATCATTTGAGGATTTCGCACCTAAAACTGCTAAAATATATGTGTCTCTTTATATCTGGTATCCAATGTCTATCAGCGTTCATTAGATACTGATTCATGGGGGTACAGTGATAAAACACTTTCTGATCCCTATTGGGCAGTTGGCCGAAAACGTTCAAGATAACCAACATAGAGAGAGGAAAAGGTTTAGGAAACATTTTTCCAGAAAAATTAGTCGGACGTCAACAAGCGTTGATATTTTGAACAATTAACTTATTTCATCTGACCCATTAATTAACTCCCTTAGACCGCTACTGAAAAGCAATATCGCACTGAGTGATGAAGTAGAACAATTGCTGATTATGTCTTCTTTGATTCGAGATGACCAGGTTAGTGATGGAAACAACAGCAGTGATGGAAATGATTTTGGTTTTACTTAAGTCAAAGATACCCTTGAAATTTTAAGAGATTAGAGTAATACTTAAATTATGAATTCAGATGTTAAACTTTCAAATGTCATACAATCATTTTGGCTATTGAATATTCGCATTCACCATTTTCATTCTTGATGCCATTACGAAAATTTTATGTTCCTATGTTAACATTTATAAATTCACAGTTTTGTAAATTATTTTTACTTTAAATTAATTTTATTGTAATTACTTAAAATAGAACCTAAATCAGATTTAAATATCACTTGAATAATTGTATAGCTTGTGAATACTTATCATACATTGGAAATTTACATAATAGCATAAATATTATACCAATGCATTGTAATAAATACGCTGATTTTCAATCAAGACTTCACTACATGTCAAAAATGTAAATAACATTAATTTTATGTCATTGCCAGATTATTTAATATCAAATTAATGTTTCCCTGTCATTTTATGACCTTCAGAATACTTAAAAAATGGTATCGTGCCAATAACTTTCATATAGGATTTTTGACCCGCTAGATTCGCGATCGGCCCATTGTGCGTCGTGCCCTTAGTGTAGCCTCTAGAACTTTAGAAAATCATACATGGAAGGACAGGATGTGACTTAAGAGAATGTTTCCCTATTTAAATGGAACTGCTAACCTTGGTGTTTTGTATAAACGGGAATATAAACCCGATATTCTTGAATCTTTCAGTGATGCTGATGATGTAGGTAATGAAGGTACTGGAAGCTCAACTTCAAGCGTAGTTTGCATTTATGGCGATGGAACAATTTCTTGGCTCAGTCAAAGGCAGCCATCTGTGTCTATATCTACTACAGAAGAGGAAGTCAGGCAGCTAGAAAACTAGTCTGGTTAAACGAAATTTCAAATATGCATGCCTCTGTGCTTCAAATTGACAATCAGGCAGCCACAAGACTTTCTGATAACCCTGAATATTACAAGCACACTAAGCATATTAAACTTAGACATTTCTTCGTTTGTGAATTGGTGATGAAAGAAGCATTAACTGTGTGCAAAGTGTCTTCAAAGGATCAACTTGCTGATCTGTTGACCAAACTTCTCCCTAAACAGACTCATTTGTGGCTGTGTGATAACATCGATATGGGTGCAGGACTAACAATTATTCAATGAGGGAAAGTATTAAAGTATTTTATTTTATGTTCATTTCATAATTTGTATATTGTCTCTTGTCGATTACACTTTTCTTTAAAAGCTTGTCTTTTATTTAAGTTCTAATGCTGCGATTTATAGTATTTGAAATTTCTCAACATATTATTATTGGCAGCTTCAATTTGTTGCGTTGTTCAGAACTTCTTCGACAACAACTTTGTCTTTTGAAATGATACGTGTGATGCATATCACACCATTCTACAAGGAACTGATGTCTTTGTAACCAATTTAGATTGGGTCAAAGTAAACGGTAGATAATGAAGAGAATTCTTCATTCGGTAGAATTTCAGTCTAAAATATAAAAATGTCTCTGAGAACAAAATAGTTTCAGAAATTATTATCGGAAAAAGATACCTCTAAGAATGTGGCTTGAAGAAAAATTAATAACATGGCGTATCGTACTGTTCATTCACTTATAGTTTTATCCATACAGCATTTTTAAAAAGTAAGAGTGTTCCATTAGTTCTAGACATTAATATTTTTGAACATAAGAGAACAAATTTCCCAATTAAAACCTGGATTAAGACTGATCATCCAAGCAAATCAGAGTATCTATGTAGTATTCCAGACACACAATTAGATGGTAGCAGTCCTTAACATATTGTAGAACCTATTCATGGGTAACGAAGATTTTACCAGGAGATACAGAACAGATAAGCATTTACTACACTAAATATAGTTAATTTTCATCAGAGATTATATCGTATAGTAATCATCATACTATCATTTTAGATGTGACTCATAAATTAGCGTTTTGCATAATTTTCTTCAAGAGCTCTATACGAATATAAGAAAAGGCATTAAAGTTACAATAATGAAAGTGAAAACTTCTTATCAATCATTTATAAGTTTCTTGGTATTACTTCAAATTTGCTATAGTTAAGGTGCGACAATCCTTAAAAGAGAAAATAAACTTCGTGATTTCACCGCTTAACAACAATGACAAAAAACACAATCGTACTAATTGCACTTTTAGACAACTTCCAGTCAGAGCACTTTACTTTTATGTCCAAAACTTCACTTTTTATTTTTAAAAACAGCACACATAACAAGAGAAAGGGGTAAACATTCACAAACCTGTTTTGGTTGTTTAAACTTCCAACATTGCCGACAAAAAAGGAAGAACGTTTTCATTTTAATTAAACTAGAGCAAATCGATCTCTTTGCAGATTTCCCAACATCCAATTTAGAAAAAAAAAGGATCCCAAATGCATTATGCACGCGAAATTAAGAACAGTAACGATTTAGCGGATATTTTAAAATTCCAGAAGTTTCTCTTACTTTGCAAATCTCATTTCGAGAAGAAAAAAAAGAAGTTTAACACATAATAAGATCATAAAACTTGTAAAAACCTTCTAGCAACGAAATGAAGTAGAGAAGAAGCTTTCTCTGAAATCTACGTGTATTAACATAAAATCCCACGCCCAATGAAAGCGCATGAACGTTTTGTCACACTTTCGTTTGG
Source organism: Ignelater luminosus (assembly GCA_011009095.1). Lineage (NCBI taxonomy): Eukaryota > Metazoa > Arthropoda > Insecta > Coleoptera > Elateridae > Ignelater > Ignelater luminosus. The sequence continues at coordinate 7,431 of VTPC01005263.1, forward strand.
CTGATTGCTAAAACATAAAAGTGCATCTCAAATATGTTAGTAGGTTACCACTGTTATTATTGTTTGTTTCCTTGAGTTTTTTAATTTTCACGGAAAGCTAAAAACTAGTGTAACTTGATGAAAAATATTTTAACATTTCGGTGCGGTATTTTATTGTAAGAAAATGAGGACGTCTGTATTAAATGTTAAGGTGCATTTTTGTTTTATTTATGTTTCAAGAAGATTGATTGGTGTTAATGTGAAGTAGCCATGATTTTTAAAATTTTTTAAAATAACAAATTGTCGTTTCGTTTGAAAGAAGAGATGAGGGATGTTATCCTTGTAAGATTATTTATGAGAGGTAAAATATAAACATTATTAAAACCGATTCAGAGTGTGTACCTTTTGTTTTTGCACCTCTTCGACCTTTCACCTGATCCCCTCTATAGACGGAGAGAGTATAGCAAGTTGGTCTACACTGTGACTCGCCTACTTCACTTAAGTTAGTCAGTCAGTGTGTCGATAGAGCATTGGTTCCTGGTTACCATTTCGAATAACATTGTTCGAAGTTAAAACTATAATTATACAGTACGTAAAATAATCGGTTAGTTATATTTCGTGTACAACTCAAGGAAATGATTGGCTGATTTCATTTATAGGGTAAATATTTTATTATTAAAACATTTTTTTGATAAATGTGCAAATTTATTTTATACGCATTTGCAACACTTTTGAGTAAAATGTTTATCTTTCTAGCATTATAAACAGTTTTTTTTAGAGTTCTCGTTTTAAATTAATTAATTAAATGTTTGTTTCAGGATACTGCTTCAAAATTCAAAGAAGACACACTGGCACCAGAAATTTCGAAATGTCCGAACGCTGCAAGTCATATACTTTGAGGGACGCCAACAATAACACCTATACTAGTCCAATTCAAAATACCATCACCGATCGAAATAAGCCACCTGCTGGAAAAAGCGTTCAAGTCACAGCTAAAGTTCTTTTTGGATCCGTTCACGCTATCGCGAGACTTAAACACGAAGAGAGGGTGGCAAGGGAAAATAAACGAATATGACACGTGAGTAAATCTTTTATATAAATCATAAATCAAGACAAAAGATCTAAAGAAAACGTTTTCGAACCCTCTATAATCTTTCTATTTACTTTATTGACCTTCAAATTGCCTATTCGGAAATATTGTTGGTAGAGATTTTTCGAAGCCAAAGTAATTCTTATAAAACCAGGCGAAAAAAAGTTCGAATATTAAAATTTCCATCGCATCGTTAAGATTTATTCGCATCGAATTTAGCAAATTCCTAATTAGTAGGTCGTGTTTCCACCTCATTTCTAGATTAAGACGGCTTATGCTTTTGGTTTCCCACGAAACAATGAGTGTGCAGAGAATTTTGTTAAGAGAGAAATATTAAATGTCAATACCATTAAGAGCGATTAAAATGATTTTGTGTCAATTATTGTGGATACAAAATTATAAATTTGCACTTCTGTGTATTTGTGTCCTCTTTGAAACGGGCAATAGAAAAATTTGCATTTACAAACTACTTAATGATAAACAACCAGAAAAAAGAACACCGTAAACGGTAAAGTATTGTAATTCAAATTACAAGGTATTATGTACACACATACCATAGTATATAAATTATCTAATACAGGCACAACCTTATTATTTTACACGGTCTGTTAAAATAATTAATATTTCTCTAACGTAAATACATTTTTCACTTCTTCCGTAAAAATTTACACGAACAAATTTCACTTTTTATTATTTATTCTTCATTTACAAAGCGACCGCGTCTTTTTAAACAAAGCGCTAATGAATATTTTCCCTGAATTACTTACAATCAGGATAACAAAGAGAAATGTTTAAGATAAACACACCAATCATGTGTTTAAAGTAATTATTGTGAACAAATTAAAATCCGACTATTAAGCATCTTTAGAAAACATCCGTTTGTGAAATCTAAAAAAACAAAACAAAAAAAAACGAAACATTTTTTATGTCTTGTTTACTTTCTTCTCTATAAACAGCGGGATTGCTTTTCTATTTAACCTGTTTGTAGTTTGAGATAAGAAGAAATTTCACATTTTATGGTATCAAGGTCAGTGTTAGTATATGCAAAAAGAAAGTTCATTTATAAAGGTAATACTCTCATGAAAATGGGAGTTTTTTTTGTTTAAATGCAACATTCTTCTTAAATTATCTTGTTTTTTCTTATTTATTATTCATACTAACAGTGAGACACGAAATGAAATCGTGTTGAAGGTGTGTTAGTATAGTGCTTTTGATATCAAACGCATTTATTTAGTGCACAGTGTGGTTGATGGTAAAATGAATCTCAATTTGTATGAAGAGAATATGCTAGGTGGCCTTTACGATAACTCACGATACAAATTCGCTCTACAGCTTCCTTTTCCAATAATGATAAATTTATATAAATTTCAAACAAATATCTTTTGTTGTTTCATAGTAAGCCCGGATGACTGTAATTAGTATTATATATTATTTTATTAATTATTAATTTTATCTCTATCTAGCAAATATATTATATACTTTCTCTGAGATGTTGTTGCATTAGGTGATACTTTTTACATTAATTTGATAAATCGGCCTACCTAACGTATTTCCTATCACATGTGAGATTCTAAAAGTTGCTGACTTTGCCACTGAAGCATAAATGTCATAAAATTCATTACTACAATCCAGTTAGAACTCACGAGCTACTAACCTAGCTTCAACTTATTTTCCTTTTTTACTTTGAACACCCACAATTATAAAGAAATTTGCATTCTAACGGGTCTTTTTATTTTTTTTAAGTCCTTTGTAATAGTTATCTTCTCTAATATTTATCTCTTCTTCTTCTTTTGACTCTAAACTATTTGATCTTTCATCTGTCTCGTCTTGTCTCACACTGATTAACTCTACCTGTTGTTTTTGTTTATTGTAGTAAAAATCTAACTTTTTTTAATTCCACTCTTGCTTGTCATTTTTTATCAATTTATTGAACTTAATTCTTTTTGGGAAAATAAACTTTGCATTCTTTTACTGTTTCACTGTATCCTACAATTTTCACTTTTTTTGTGAGGAGTTTAGTTTCTGTTTGTTTCTCAGCCAAAATGATAAATTTTTTAATTATTCCTTTTGTTTCCCATTTATTCTTTACGAAATAGGTAAATCTTAATTCAGAAATTCGACCTTTAACAACGAGAAATGTACTGCTTCTTCCACTAATGATATTTCAAAAGGTCCGCACAAAATTTCGAATAATTATTTCACATTTGTCTTTTCGAGATTCAGCTGTTCCCGAGCAAGACAACAAATTGCTTCCTTATCCGTTTTATGCGACTCCTTTTAGAAATTCTTTTTCCTTGTTCAATATTAGTGTGCTTTTAATTATATTACATCGTGACATCCCGTTATGTTATTTCCAAACTTAAAAAACATTAAACGAAAAGAGACATGACGAGCAATCAAATTAGCCATCTCTAACTAAGTGACCGTCTGTACAAGCAACAAGGTCTCATTAATGTTGTGCTAAAACAAGAATGATCGCCAATAGATTATTCTTCTTCGTCTTCTTCTTTTTTTTTTCTTCTTTTTCTTTTTCTTCTTCTTTTTCTTGTTCTTTTTCTTCTTCTTCTTCTTTTTCTTTTAATAGGACTATTGTCCAATTGTGTTTGCGGATTTGGTGATGGTGATGACTCAATTGAGGATGATGCCCAGCTCTCCGCATCCATCGTTGTTGAGGACGATCTAGTTGTCTTTTCCCAGATGGTCTGTTGTCTCTGCATATCTTCGTAATTTATTTATTATTTCACTCTCTGCGCTTGGTTCTGGTCCATTTAACCACATCTTCTATGTTATACTGTCCCCGTATTCTCGCGTTTCTTACTTTATCGCGCAGTGTTACTCCGAGTATGGATCTGAGGGTTTTCATCTCTGTTGCCATTATCATTTGTTTTGTTTTCTTTGTTTCGGCGCGGGTTTCGACCGTGTACGTCAGTACAGGCCTAACGACTGTTTTGTATATTTTTACTTTGCTCTCTACATTCATAAATTTGTTGTTCCAAATAATATCCCTCAGGTTTGCCGATGCTTGTGCGGTTTTTATACATTGTGCCCGTACCTCTCGATTTAAATCTCTACATGCCCCGATCTTTACTCCCAGGTATTGAAACTCATTTACCTATTTGATAATGTTATTGTTCAACTGTAATTTACACCGTGTTGGTTGTTTAGCAATTACTAGGCTTTTCGCTTTACTCACTTCTACATTCATGTTATACTTTATAGCGGTTTTGTTAAATTGTTGCAGACGGGTCTGTAGTTTGTCTTCTCCATCAGCTATTAACAATCAATGTTATTGGTTCCCATCTTATAACCTGGTTTTGCGCGCACGTCTCTTATTATTCTATTCATTACAACGTTGAATAGTTTAGGGTTTAACGAATCTCCTTGTCTTATTCCGGAAGATATTTTTATTTTGTTTGTGATGACGTTGTTGCTTTTTATTTGTGTTGTGTTGTTTGCATTTAGGTCAGTTATTATTTTAATTAATTTTTGTGGTACGTTCTCTTCTTCTAGTATGTACCCTACACCGTAGAGTTGTATTCTTTCGGACGCTTTTGATAGATCAACAAAACAAATGCCCGTTGGTCTATTATACTCCATTGCTTTTTCGGCTATTTGTCTCATTGTGAATATTGCGTCGAATGTACTACGGTTTTTCCTGTTCATCGCGAATTTTAATTTTCTCTGATATCTTTCTCTGTATTATTACTGTGAAAAGTTTTAGCGATGTATTCAATAGTGTGATTGCTTTATAATTACATTTCGTGTATTTCGTGTTTCCTTTTCTTTTCTTTCTGGTTTCGTTTATCGTGCATATGTCTGTTATGGTTTTTCAACCCTTGGTCTCTTGCGGACCACGATTGAATATTTCATGTGGCCAACCTAATTATTTGCTTTTTCCTTAATCTTTGCTTTGTCGTGATCATTTGGGACCGTTCGTTTCCGAGGCTATTATCCGTTCTTTGAGCTTCTTTTTCTTACTTCGGATAGGCTGCTAATCTGATTCGTCAACCCTCCTCCTTTACCCGGACTTGGGACCGGCAACATCAGTGGGCTACTCAATCCACCCACCGTCTGATACAGGCGGAGTTGCCAATAGATTGGGTTTTGTAAAATATTTGATATAAATAGTTTTTTTTTGTATTTTGATTTTATTTTCTTCTTTTTCTTCTTCTTCTGCTTCTTTTATTGTAGGCCAAAATCTGTTTTCCCGCGCACTTTTGCTTTGGTGTATCGATGGAAGATGATTGCCAACTCTCTATTCCATCCTGTCTTACTACGTATCTAGTTCTTTGTGGTCTTCTGTCTCTCATTATTTTGATTAGTCGGTTATCGCTGGTTCTGTTGACATGTTCATTCCAAAATTTTTTTGTTTGTTTTACAAATCGTGCAATGTCAATTATTTTGGATTGCTCTCTCACATGTTCATTTAGTGGGTATTGATTGTTTAGTCTTTTTCGTATCGGTGTGAGTTTCTGCTGGATAGCACAAGATGTGTCTTACAATTGTCTTGTATAGTATCTTAGTTTTACTATCTCGACTGAAATATTTGTTCCTCCATGTACCCTAAGATTCGCGCATCTTTCATTACTTGTTGTTTTACTTCTTTGTACAGATCTCGATGATTGGTTATCTCAACCTCTAAGTAGTTAAAAAACATTACTTACTTTACCATGACACTATTAATCTCCAATTTACATATCATCATAGATTTGGTTTATGCATATGTTATATTATTTTGATGTCAGATGGAATTTATTATATTAGTCGTTGGGGATCATCTTTTGAACTCGCTATTAAAACAGTATCGTCTGCACAACATACTGCTTTTATCTGTTTGTGCCCCATTTCGTAGCCGTTTAGATCTTTCAAGCTTGCAATGATTTTTTTATAATCACATTGAATAGTGTAGGACTTAATGGGTCGCCTTGTCTAATTTTTATTGAGCATTTTATTTTCGCTGTAGTATAATTTCCACTCTGTATTTTTGTTGCCGTGTTTTTGTTTAACTCATATCTAACTTTAATTAATGATACAGGCACGCTGTTTTATCTAATATATCAATTACGTCGTCTAACTGCATTCGATCGAATGCCTTTTGTAAATCAACAAAGCACATGAAAGCCGGCGAATTGTATTTGATCGCTTTTTCAGTTACATTTTTGCCTATGAATGAATATGGCATCAGCTGTGAAGTGTGAAACCTTGTTTTTCATTTATTTCTACATATGATTCAAGCTCTGTACTGATAATCTTTGTGGGTAGTTTTAAAGTAGAATTAAGCAGCGTGATACCTCTATACTTTTCAGGCTTCCATTGCTTTACATCCCTCCCAGAGGATGGCATCCTTTTTTAGATTTTTCGCATGGAAAATCTCAGGATCTCGGTTGGGAATTTAACATTACTATTTATTATCTCCCTTTCTAAAAATAGGAATCGTCAGGCTTGTTTTCCAATCGTCTGGTATCGTACCATTTGTTAATGATTTAGTGAATAGTTTTGCAAGTTCGGTATGCTCTGTCCCTTCACATTTTAATAATTCATTGGCTATATTATGAGGGCCTGGTGATTTAGGATTTTTGAGAAGCTTTAGGGCATTTGATACTTCTTCCTGGCTTACTATTACTGCAACAGTTTTGAAGTTATGTCATGTTTGATATTCTTCAGTTTGTTTTGCTATATTTCCAAATAGTTCTTGAAAGTATTTCTCCCATACCTCGGAACTTATCTCTTTTTTGAGATTCGTATAGGTCTTTTTCCATCTCTTTTGTAAACCTTACCTAGCTGTCGTATTTTGATATTTGTTTGGTTTGTTATTTCTACATACATTCTCGAGTCTATACGATCTTTTTTGATAATATATTTTCGGTACGATAATTTATTTTATTTTGAAAATCAAAATTGGCAGATTGGCATGTGTTTAAGAGAAATTTAAATAAGTAAGTTTAGATCAATGCTTCCAATACAACACGAGTTGTAATTAAATGTACAACATTTCTATAATCCTTGAAATAAGGAACTAAGATCTGTGTGTCCTAGTTCTTGAGATGTAGGATACATCAATGTCCGTCATTAGGTTCTTGAACTAATAATTATGCACTCAAAGCTACCCCCTTGCATTGGATGTAAGCGATATGGTGCCAAATCCTAGATTCATGCTTCATTCAAAGACAATTGGGAATATTGGTGATAACAACAATAGAAATGTTGGATTGAATTAGAACAGTCTCAATAGGTATTGAAATATAATCAACCCAGTTTAAAATAGTTTGCTTTCCTATTAGCCTGCCCCATCCATTAATACCAATAGACACTAAACAACTGTCTTGCCTATGGGGTATTTACCTCTTCCATTCTGGGTAGTAAGGGCGACGATCGGTTGACTATGTTTTTGTTGATGCAATGGTGCTGTCGCTTGTGGTTTTCTCAATCAATCCTTTGGATGGTTCAGACATGTCTTTATTAACCTGAGATAGCAATGTCACAAGTAGATAGCGTGTTGTGAACATTACAAAGACTAGATTGCTATCTACTAGCTTAGACAATAATTTCTTAAAATATTAGTTTCCTTAGGCTCTTCTAGGGCCGTTAGGTCACTTACCAGCTGTTTCTGTACTTTGGCAAGAAAGACGAATTGTTTTACATTGACAAGTTAGCCTCGATGAGGTATTTTGTGATCAGGGCGTCCTTCGGATCTCTGTCGGGGCTATTGAACAAACAGTGCAAGTTTGTTGGGAAGATTATGTCTCGCATTTTATAAAGCAATCGAATTAATACTTTAAGGTTCCCTAAAGAGATTTTTGAAACTTTTCAGCTTGTTTTTTCAAATGTCCGAGTCAGTGCTGTTTTTTTATCTAATTGCGCTGTACCAAAAAGTAGAAACTTCATTCTTCATCTAACACTTGCAATAACGGCGATTTTATTAGGCCAATCATTCATTAAAGACACTTTGTGTTTGTGTATAAATTTTGAACTTTTCTAAAATATCTAGTTTGTGTTTATTATTGGGAAAATGTAAACATGTGGTTGTCTGTGGTCATTGTGTTGTATGATTGTGTTTTATTGGATGTTTGGTATAACTGGATTTTTCTGGGTGTTTGTGTTTTTAGCATCGCGAATGTTTTTTGTATCTGACATCACAGTTTCTAAGTGTTTGGCCAATTTACACGCCAGTTTAATTTGTAAATTCCTGATTTCATGAAATGGCTTGTTGCGTCTGGAATTTGATAGAGTTCGTGAAATGTTGGTGCTAATTTTGAATGTTTTTCTGCTTGTTGTTTTACTGAGAAATATGACATTAACTTTGTAACTGTTTTCTTGCCACTATTCTAAAACTTTCTGAAAGTCGCATAATAGTTATTTATATAACAAGAGTGTAACGTGAAGTTTTTTGAATGAGTGGGAAGTTTATGACACGAGCGACAGCGAACTGATCTAAACTAAAAATATGTAGGTTGATTAATCCTTTAAATTATTAGATGACTTTTTCTTTCAAATGTAGACATCAAATACGCAATTAGCAGGTGTAAGTCAGCAGGCATTTAGTAGGACAGCCTCTAGATATCCAGAAATCTGTTTGTTGGGCACTCTTATTTTTTCCTTTTCTAACTCATGCGCAAAGCTTCCAACTAGAACTTAGTTTGGTAAGTGTCTTAGTGCTAATTATAACGGCCCCGGAAACTCGTCATGTAAATCGATTTTTAAGATTCTCTGATTCAAATTCATATGCAATTGACATATCAGCCATTGAAGTGGTCGATTGAATTCCAAACAATTTTTTACAGTATTAATCACTATGCTGTCACAAGCGACTACCGGAAGACACGTTTATGTCTGCTTCATTTAGAAAAGTTATTGCAGACTTTGCAAACTAGATAATGGTGCAGCATGTTCTAAATATTCAGATTCTGGTTGTTAATAGTGATATGTGCTTTTCAGTAACTACTCTTTGATGATATGTACTTCCAGGTTTTGACTACACAAACTCTTAGTTGGTACAGTATTGTCCAGGAATATCAATAATGTGCGATTGACTACTCAAGATTTAAAATTTGATAGTTCATCTTCTCTAAGTGAGGAAATTTCTATACCACGGTTCAAACAGATCCTATTAATTGATTACTAATATGATCTTTACAAGTAAATAATTTTCTTCCATTTAGATTTACTCGAATTTAATTCATGAGGAGACCCAAAAGTTTTCTAACTAATTTGTCAAAGAACTGTAAAAGGAAGATATCGTACTTTTTACTTGATTCATAGTCACAAAATTTAAAATTATTAATATTAGTTAACTCTAGTAAAGTTTGCAAGAACAACTTAACAAAGACGATTTGAAATGTAAATTTATAACTTTATAAGTGTCTAAACACAGGTGGTTAATGAAACTGCTTTCTCTTTACGTGACAGTTGAAGAATATCTATAACAAAAAAATTCACATTTTCTTCTCTCCTTTCGATTTCTTTTTTTTGCAGCTGTACTTACTGTCAGCTGCTTTTCTTAGACATCTTTCCTTTTTGGCTCTCACCTACAAACAATGCAGCTTGCTTAGTTAGATACACTCTACTGAATAAAGTATCTATTGGGCTTTTAATCAAGTTTCTTAACATTCTCATATACGAATGTCTTGCATAGTTTCTTGAAGCGAATTCTTTGCTTTTATTTTTAATGGAACAATTCAGGATTAAAGAAACTTTATAAGCTATAACTTTATCTAGCTATTAGCTTAATCCATTGTGGTGGGTAGCTTTGTCAAGTAATTTCTCACAATTGAGTTATCTCGCCTTTTTTCCACCAATTGTTTTTGAATAGATACCACTTTACATGACATTTCATTGTAGAACTGTGTTTAAGGAAGAAAAGTACAAAAATGAATTAATTTGAGAAAACTCAAAAATACCTTTTACAAATTTTAATACTTATTACAGAATACCAATAAATTAACTGCAGTCTTTTCGAGACTAAATTTCTTTAAAAGTCCAAAGAAAGTTCAAACAAAGCGTTTCTCGCTTTAAAACCTTAAAAGTGACATTTCCGTCAATATCTTTCAATTTCCTCCACACCATACAAAACGACAGAAAAAGTGAAAACTTCCAACATAAATTACACACAGAAGAAAAAACCATTAGAACATTCTCTGCAAATTCAACTTTTGAACTTTTCTAGGCCAAACTTGTATAATTAAACTTCCTCGCCAATTAGAAACCTCAATTAAAATGGGATGATTTTGATTATAGAAAGTTATTATTTTATAGGCTCGTTACAAAAGAAAAAATATTATTTAAACTTTTATATAGTTTAACTACTGCACTATTTGACCTTTTTTATTTCTACAAATAACAATACTTTCTCTGCCTCATTGTGTATTAGAAACGTAAACCTTAAGGATTGTTCGACGTATTTCTTATTAAGTTATTAAACTAACCATAAAGAGGTCATCGTTAATCTTTTATTGTTTGTTTATAAACTAATGAGTGTTGACCATTAAAAATAATTTTAATAGTAAAAGTCTTAGAGCCAAATCTATTTTTAAGCACTTAATTATCGAAAGAATTATTAAAAAGCGATACAAAAGTTATTTATAGCAATTAACAAGTCGAAAGGACTCTTTGAATGATAAAAACAAAAAGTAAGCCCTAATTATCCCGTTTCTATTCAAAATTAAAAACAATGTTTCATTTTATAACAAACATGTTTCATGATGTGAAATGTGTTCGCATGTACTACTATACACAACGCTTCATGATTAAAGCTGCGATACAACTTTCCACTTGTTTATCCATCACATAAATTGGGATGACATTTATGAATTAACGTGAATCTGTTGTGGTGTGCGTAAGTAATGTATGTAGATGTTATTAATTTTTGAATAAAATGAGCGTAAAATGAAAAGAGGCACGCTGGAAAACGAGAAATGGGTTGGTAAATTTGAAGGCGGAAAACGTATAGTCAGAATAATAAAGCAGTGTCCCTTACTTTTCATCAGAAAGCGAATTAATAAATGCGTGAAGTACTGAAAAGTTAAGGTTAATATTTAATTTTTGGAATTCTCATCTTTTTTTGTTTTATTGCTTTTTTTTATTCAATTTTGTTATTAATTAAAAAGTATTAAGGTGGAACGTTTTGAAAGGGTTTTTAAATATTCTCTATATGGGTTAACTGGGTTAATTGTAAATTACTTACAGTATTAAAGACTTTTTGAACTGCGACATTCATGTTTTCTTTTTTCAAAAAGATATTACTTGCTGTTGTCTTTACATTTATAAAACTTAATTTAAGAAACTCGTAAATTCATAGCAAAAAGTAGACTAAACACTGTAATAACAAAGAGGAAACAAGTGAAATAATGTATGATGCATAGTATTTTAAGAACGCTTGCAAAATGTGATGGTGTTCAGTAGACAGCATACAGCACATCATGCAACAGTTTTTGAAAGCCTTGACGTTTTGCAATAAATTGTTGCGATGTCGCTCGGTAGGGTAATCCATTAATGGAAGACTTGAACGCATGATATCTTAGTCTATCGTCTGCACTGTTGGTAAGAATGTTGCTTAAGTATACAGTAAACTGTCCCGCAAAGATTTTATTATGTTAAGATTGGATCACCTCGAAGACAGCAGTCACTAAACGAGAGTAGTCCAAAATGAGTCTAGCTAACTTGATATTGCCAATAAGGTGTGGTAGCCAGATCGATACACCATAATTTATGATTGGCCATATCTGTGTTAATGTATAGAAATGTTAGAATGCTGATCAATCATTAAGTGGTTATGTTAGTTTGTTTTACAGTATCAGTAATGTTAGTACTTCAAGAAACATCCTCTGTTATTCAAATACGAAAATCGCGTCGAGTCTATAAGATTTGATTGATTAATTGATGGAGATAGTATTGGTAACGCGGAGTGATTATTATTGCCCACTTAGTTTAATTTAAAGGAATGAGCCAATCATCACACCATGTAGCTACTATATTGAGAAATCTCTTTGAAGTTGATAAAGTTGCTTTAATAGACAGTAGTGCAGTTCGACAAATCTAAATTTCCAATCAGGAGCCGGAGTGTACCTTGTCAAAGAAAACTGGAACAGTAAAACTTCTATTACTTAAAAATGCATTTAATCAAATGCGTCTGAGAAGGTTTCCAGCATCCAGTGGTTTAAACTCTCTAATAAACAAATGACAATCGATCTGCCTAGAACGAGCCTGCTGCTGGAACGACGCAATTACTGAGTTCTGCTTTATCAATGGTATAAGTGCATTCATAATAATTCTGCTCAATAATTGTTGCAATTTAGTTTGTCGCCTGTTTCTTGTATACGTGTGTTGCAGAAACCTGCAATTATTGGTTTGGCAAATAACCCAAACTGAATCAACGTACAGCTATTTATGAAAGTAGAAATGCTAGATTTAAAACTTCAGTTTTAATTTCTCTCGAACTGATTCTTCTGTTTTTCAGAAGAATCTTCATCCTACGTACATATATATGATTAAGTGGTATACTAACTTTCTAGAAAACCTTGAAAGTACTGAGAAATGCATTCTTCCAGCAATCTAAGATTAGAATTTTGGCAAAAGGCATCGACAAAGCACGTTCAGTATTGCTAAGCTGATAGCTTTTCTACACCATAGCTGTATAACAACTTCAAATCTAATGCACACTACACAATAGAACAAAAAAATAAAGGCTTACTTACTTACTTAGTCCTGCCCTCATCTACCAACCATTCCGCACTGTCGCTCGCCCACAAGTGCAGCTTCCTTCTCAGAGGACAGCCTGGATGTTGTCAGCATAGATTGTCCTCCTTCTTCCTCTGGCCTTGCTTCTAGTACCTGTAGCGGGTCTACCAGTAGCTCTGTTGCAAGGGACGCTCTGATGGCCGCGTTCTCGATTCTGTTCCTTCTGGTCTTCCAGCTACCAATCTCAGCTACCTTATCTCTGCAGACTTAAACCTGTTTTCTACCTTGTTATTCATAGCCCAACTCTCGCTACCGAAAGTGAGAATTGAGACGTAGGTAGACCTGAAGACTGCCATCTTAGTCTGTTCGCTCAACTTCTGGTCTCTTAAGAATTCGATAGTTTCCGCTCGAAGCATCCTCTCAGAAGTGAAGGGTTGTTTAGTTCTTGAGTAAGTTTCTCATTCTCACTTATCATTACTCCGATATATTTGAACTCATGAACCTGTTCCAGCATATCCCCATAAACCTTCACACTGTGGTGCTTTGGTTCTCTCGATATCACCATATTTTTAGTCTTGTCGCGACTGACAGCTAAGCCAAGTTGCTCGAAAGTCACCACTAGAAGATTTAGGTTGAACACATCATCTGCATATATAAGGCAATTAATAAAGACAGTTCCCAGTTTTCTAATTTATATTTTCTAAATTTCCAGCTCAAATAGAAGGAAGCTAAAAATATCCCCTTGTCAAACCCTGCCTTAGTACCCAACTCTGAGAAGGAACAGCAGTGGGTCCTTACCATGTTTCTATATTCTTTATAAAAGTTTTTAACCCTTCTGGTTAGGTTTCGTGGAACATCAACTATATCAAGAGCGTTCCAGATTGACCTCCATGGTACCCTTTGAAAAGGCTTTTCTATGTCAATGAAGTAGAGGTGCAAATCTTTCCCATACTCGATGGCCTTCTCTGCCGCGCCCCGTCCTTGGGTGCACCCTGTTTGGCCTGAGACTACATTGCACTTCTTCCAGTCTCTCTTCAACATGGGTTTCTAATTTATTTCCAGTATTCTACCGGAAAGCTTACCCGACACGCTAAGTAAGGATATACCACGGTGACTTTTACATATCCTGTTATCGCTTTTCTTTAATAGAGGAACTATAACAAACAGCTCCCGATCTTTGGGGATAGTGCACGCAAACTCTGTGGAGCATTCTTTCTTCCACCGCTCCCATAAACTTGACCATCTCGGAAGTGAATCCATCATCAGCAGCTGCTTTCTCCAGCTTTATTCTCAAGATCGCTTGTAGAAGCTCATCAAGGCTTTCTCTGATAGTTCTGCCTGCACTTCCTCCTGTTCGTTTTCCTCTTAAATCTGGGGCTCGCTTTCCCCATTCAGAAGTTCACAGAAATATTCGCGCCAGCTCTTCATGATTTCGGTCGATTTAGTAAGAATGTTTCTATCGCTACCTTTAATAAATTTAAGTGGGCAGTCTCCATTATTAGTGCGCATGTTTTTTGAGAACCTTGTAAAACAGTTTTTGATTGTATTCTTTTCCAAGAATTGCCCAAACTCTTCCCAAGACTTCTGCTTTGCAGCCTTCACATTTTCTTTTACTTTATTCCTTTGTAGTTTGCAAGTTTTATAGCTTTCTTCAGTATTTTGCTCAAGATATATCTTCCACGTTTTCTTCTTTGCGGCCACCTCCAATTTCAGCTGTTCTATCCATCACCGTGTTGCTTTCCTTTTCTTTCCGCCAATAGACACGCTTCCGCATACCTCCTGTGCCATCGTTCTAATTACCTCCTTGAGGTTCTCCCAGCAGTTTCTAGGTTCATCTCCTGCTCCCAGCCTGGCATTTCTGCCGCTTTCTCTGTAACTAGAGATTGATAAAATTCTCGCGTTTTAGCTTCTTTCAATTTATAAAAGCAAACTTTTCCTTTCTTTAGTCTTGAACTTTTTCGTTTTGTCTTCTTTAAATTTCGATCTACTATCCGTGTTGCCACAAGCAAGTGGTGATCGCTGCAAATTTCCGCAGCTCATAGAATACAAGTGTCTCTAACAAATTGAACTGTATGTCTGGGTACTATAATATAGTCTATAATTGACCTGACTGGCTTGACTCTCGTATTATTGTGTATACTTTTATAAGGAAACCTTGAGTTCAGTATTACTAATCCATTTGCAAGAGAAAATTGGAGCAGACGCTTGCTCTTGTTATTCGTGTGAGGTTTTCTATGGAGTCCTAAGACATAGAAGGTATCCTCTGGGATCACAGCCAACTCTAGCATTAAAGTTTCCCTTTAGAATGACATCCTCTCTTATTTCCTCAAAGGTTTTTTGAAGAGTCTCATAAAAGGAGTCCTTGGCGTCAGCCTGCTCATCGTTATTTGGACCATATGCTACAATAAGGGTTACTTTCCCCGCCGATTTCTGTTCTATAGTTACGGTCAAGATTATTTTGTTTACACATGTCCCGTGAGCATGTGTCTTATCCACTAGGCCTAGGTCTGTCTCCTTGAGGAGCACCTGAATAAATAAGTACAGTCACCATAGATTCGTTAACAGCCTTGCCGCTTCTTTCTGGCTTCTGTCACACCCAATATAAGCATTCTTGCCATTTTCATTTCCTCTTCCAGTTGCACCTCCTCGCTATTGAAACTTCTTATATTCCAAGTCGCATATTTGAGAGATCCGAGTCTTTGCCAGTTCGATGCCGTTTTGTTTAGTTCGAGAAATTTCTTTTGCCTTCTTTTAATCATTTTCTTATTGATGGCCCATGGTACCCTAGCTTGCCGAGA
Source organism: Ignelater luminosus (assembly GCA_011009095.1). Taxonomy (NCBI): domain Eukaryota; kingdom Metazoa; phylum Arthropoda; class Insecta; order Coleoptera; family Elateridae; genus Ignelater; species Ignelater luminosus. The sequence continues at coordinate 22,971 of VTPC01005263.1, forward strand.
GTGGTGGGCTGCCCCCTGAGCATGGAACGCTACTCCCCTCTGCTTCGTAGTCGGTGTTCTTGACCACTACTTCCTGAGGTAAGAATCCAAGTTTCTTCATTTAGGTTGCAGAGGGAACCTCTTCTCCTTTCTCATAAAGGCTTTATATCTTAATATAGACCATAAGTGTTCCATATGATTTTTGTTCCATTTTCATTGCATTATAGCCATCATCTCTCGTATGACTTCAGTTATATATTCTTTGGTTTTTAACCTTTTACCTTAAAATAAAAGTTTACAAGATTTAGAAATCCTTATGAAGTAGATTTGATCTGCTTGCTGTCATTACTTAATGCTGCTATAGTCAATCAGTTCAAATCGTGAGCTTTCCATAAACTGTTATTCTGTATAGATGTTTTCAACTTCATACCATTGAATTTTAATTTGATCACTGTTTTGGATTTTCAGTTGTATTGTAAAAAAGGTACCAGCAGAATTCAGAATTTCCAAGAGATGCTTATTAAAGTTATCTTCACAGTTAGGGTTCTTGGTTTTTTCACTGTTTTAATTATACATTTCAGGTATTCCCCAAGGAAAACGTTTTTCAGGGCCTGTCACATTTTCTAATTATTTATCGACTGATACAGATTGTGAATTATTTGATTTGATTTTAAAATAGGAAAAGGAACAAGGTGTATTAAAAATTGATTCTAGCAACAGAAACTTATGAGCAGCTGCAGCAAAATTTTCTCTCGAAAACTGTGAGAATTCCAATAACTCGTTTTTTGAAAGTTTTTTGTGTTTTTAAAAAAGATGGGTATCTGATATTTATTTACTAAGCTTTAAAATTTATTTAGATTTACTTAGAGAACCTGCAATTTAGAATTCTGGAAATCTAGAAATTTATCAGAAATTTCGAGTGGCTGCTTTATTTTGCTTCTTGAAGTGAGTTTGCTTTGGTTTAACGTTTATGATGCTTCCTTGTTAGAATCTCTTATGCTATTTGCTTTAGGTTTGTTAGTTACTAATTAAAAAAAGAAAATTGAATGCCGCAATGAACAACATTCTGAATGCAACTCACACTTCTACTCAGAATGCTCCTGAACGACGTTATGGTCTCTTCTCAGTATTAATGTTAATTCAGAGAATAGTCCACTTCTTATATACTATAATACTTGTTACTTTCAAGATTTCTTAATCGTTATTGTTTTTTTAAAAAATAACTCTAATAAAAGCAATTAATTACAACATATCTTGCCAACTTTCGTGTGAAGTTTACACTAAGCTTCCAACCTTAATGTTATGCTGCGACCTACTTAAATAAAAACAATGTCGATCCAGGACTTTTCTAAGCTAATAACGTACATATATCCCCTGGTTTCGTCTTTATATTCTTTTGGGTATTTCCTTCAGTATCTAGTTTTTCTCGTAGTTCTTGCTCGAATTGCATGGGTTTAATTTTCAAATCTATTTGAGATTAGTCTTTTTATTCCATTACAAACTGAATGTCTTCCCGACTGCAAATCAGGAATGTTTACATATTTAAGGTCGCCTTGGAGTTAATAGTCGATATCCTGATGTGATTCAACTCTATAACTATATAAACAATGAGGAAAATTAATTTCTTATTTAGAAAATTCAATTTAGAATCTTCATAGGTAATTAGTGACATTGAAGCCAATTCGAGGATTTTCTTGCATTCATTAGGACTGTGGTATGTCTACTGCCAATGAGAGTATTAAAATAAAACAAACTCAATTAAAACTGAAGCTTACGGTATCTATGGGGTACTTTTTTCCAGATATGAGTACCACAAAGGTCTTCTAAAAATAAAATTAAATAACCTACTTTATCATTTCCGTGTTTTAATTTTGAAATCAAATAGAAAATTTAAATTTGAATGTGTTTCTTTTATTAAATGAAGACTATAAATGGGTCATAATTAGAATCACTAAAACCTAAAACCTACAATTTCCTGCATTAACGAAATTCTTGCTTTAGAGGGGAATTAATACATACATCTTGCTTTCACTTTTTTACAAGCACATAAGAAAGATTAGTAGTATTCATGACGTCTTTATCTATTTATTAGTTCTGACAAATTAACAAATTTGCATTTGTAAGTGTATTTCATAAATAAAGCAGGTGACCTAAAATCTGATGGAATTCGTCCCAGGCTATTAATACCTCAAGCGAGGAAACGCACCTTATCATTTTAATATTATGCATTTGTTATTCTCAAAATCAAAATTGTTTTGTTTCATTTGCAACTTGAAATATCAGTATATTACCTTGATATCGATAGTCTCACGCTGCACCATCCCAAGACTGAGGGCAACCAGTAATAATTCCTTTTTAGTAATTATGTGCCCTTCACCTTTTTGTCTCGATTAATAACGGTTTTAAAATTTCTAATGGCCCATGCAGGTTTTGCATTTTCCGCAAGGTTGCATATAAAAGAAGTTTTTTTTTCTATTTGATCAACGTCATCCCCATAGCAACGTAGAAAGCCCTGTGAGATTTAAATTTATGGCACCTTCTTAAATTTATTTTTATAATCATTATGCATTTACATATTCTATTTATGAATGTAACAAGCACTTTCCATTCCTGTTTGTATATAAAAAAAAAATAATTATATGTATTTAGATTGTAAAAACTGGAAAGTTCAACTGTGTCTTGTACATTTATTAATAATAGCAGGACACAAAGAATAACCTTGAACTTGATTTAAAAGTTGGTGAAAGTATCAAATCAAGTAATACAATTTGTAGTATTAACCTGCCGTAAGCATTAATTTTAGATATCAATTAAAAAAGAAAAATTTGGAGATTGTAACTACTAGTATTTGTCTTGTACATACAAAGTGGTGTAATAATATTACTAATACTCCTTGTGTTTGATCATCAATCATATTTAAGGACGGCTTCTTTAAATTACAATAAACATCGATGTAAATAAATATTTCTTTTTAATTTGAAAGTAACATTCTGTTTATTTATTCGTGTACCTAGATACTTTACAGATCTATCACTTTTAACTTAACCTCGTTATGCTACTGTAGTTCCGGCTTTAAGAAAATATTAAATTTAACGATTCTATAACATATAAAATTATTAAATAAGTTTATCTCGCTATCGAAAAATGTATCTTTGTATATTATCAATTATATTTATATTTCGATCTTTATAATTCTATCAGGGTCATTTTCAGTCTAAAATAACTAAATGAAAGTTGTTACAGTTTTTGTCGCTATTAAGTTACAATAAATGTTGCAATTTAATTCTAAATTAATTGACATTTACAAGTTAAAAGCATTCTCATGCAAAGCCTTATATTATATACAATATAAATTAATTGTCAACTTGAGTAGATACAAACTTAGCAACAAGTTTTATCACACAAACTTCATTCAAGTAATCTGTTTATTTATTTATATTGTGCATACCAAACAGTATTTACAAACGATTTAAAAAAGATCCTGTTTCAGAATATGCTCGGCAAATGCGGAGTAATTTGTTTTAGTTTGGTGTTTATTTTTCTTTACTTTGTAATAAGTAATCTGTGATAATCCAACTGGCTAGATAATCATAATTTATTTCACGGCAGTTTCTAATAAAGAAAATTGCCAACTTAACTAATAGAAATCTTGATACGTACTCTAAATAATTAATTCTCTAATTTATTTTCTTCTCTTGCAATATTCTGATGCTCATCTTAATATCTATCTAACTTATCTATCAGAATCAGAGCTCATCTATTGGTTGAACTAGTTGATTTTTTAAGATTTTATCAGATTTTATTTCTCAAAGACACTATTAAGCGTTACTTGTCTTGCCTGTGTCAGACTCTTTCTTGGATTTTCTATTAGGTTTTGAACCGTTCCTCGTCAAGTGTGCCTTGATCTATCTCTTCCTCTTGCTTCTTCTCTTCTTGCCTCTGCAATCCTTTTAGGTAATCCCTTCTCCGACATCCGTGCTGCAAACCCAAACCATTTTAGTTGTTTTGTTTCTACAATAGAGACCAGTGGTTCCACTTTTAGTTCTTCTCTTGTGGTTAAGTTTCGTATCCTATTTCTGCGCGTTCTTCCTACTACTTGCCTCAGGTATTTCATTTCCGCTGCTGTAACTCTGCTATGATATCTGTCTTGCAAGGGCCAACTTTCGGAACGGTATATTAGAGTAGGTACTTAAATATGTAATTTTGTTTCCCTACTTAATTCCTTTTTATTTATTAATGCTGTGTTTATCTGATAATATACGTTAGTTGTTTTTGCTACTCTGTTGGGTATTTCTTAGTACAAGGTGCCGTCTTATGTTATAAACACTCCTACATATTCGCATTGTTTGGTCACTTCTAGTGTTTCCCCATCACATTATATATTTATTTGTTCTAGTGATTTTCGTGACCTTGCTTTTTTTATAGTTGATAGTCATGCCCGCCCTTTTTATTACTTCATTGCAGCTGTTTATTGCCTGTTGTAACTTTGCTGCATTGTCTGCAACTAGTAGGATATCATCCGCGTATAGTAGATTTTGTAGTGACACTCTCTTCATATTCCACCATCCTATTGTTGCTTCAAATCTATTTCTCCTGCTTTCACGTTCTTTTTTATTTCTTTATTTGCTTGATTTAGAAGTACCTAGTGATATTTTTACTCTAACCTTCTATGCCCTGTAATGGTTTTAGGATGGATTTATTTGGGGCTAAGTGTCTGCCCTCAGCTTTTAGTTGCCGAAATGGATGTTAAAATACCTTTTTTATTTATAGCGTCTATTGCAAGAGATAATAGTTGTAGTGAATTTGGTTGATTGGTATAGGCAGCGTTGCCCAGTAGCTGGTGTAGAAGGGCTGGGTTTTCCGTTTGAATCGCCGGTTGAGTGGGTGTGGAAGGCTTTGCACCTGTAACTAGAGTTTTAACTGCAGCGGCGTAGTTTTTTGAGTGTGCTAATTCGGCCGTCTCGGAATAAATGAAGTTAAGTATGGAGGATGGAGAAGGATTTTGGGCTGGCTGGAAGGTTGGTGGCGAGACGGTGGTGTTTGCCGTAGGTTGTGTGGCTGCAATCTTGGGGAAGCAAGGGCAGCCACGATAGCTGGCTGGGTGACTGGTATAAGCAAGTTTTCCCAGTAGCAGGTGTAGAAGGGCTGGGTTTTCCGTTTGCATCGCCAGTTGAGTGGGTGTGGAAGGTTTTGCAACCACGATAGCTGGCTGGGTGACTGCCCTTGCAGTTAGCGCATGTCGCAGGCTGTTCTTTGGGTTTCGGGCTTGCTGTCGAGTGATGGTTATCACCGCATTTTACGCAACGCGGCTCAGAAAGGCAGCCTCGCTGTGTGTGCCGGAATCCGTGGCAGCGATGGCACTGGATTATGTTGTCTTTTTTTGTTGGGCGGTTCCGTTTTAACTATGAGTGATAGGACAGATTTAATATTCCAGATGTCTTTATAGTTTCCAGTTCGATTGAGGAGTACAAGCATCATAGGCATTAGGCGTCTTTCCTTTCCAGCATGTAATCGGGTTATAATCTGTACTGGGAAGCCTTGTGCCCGTAAGTCTGCGGCGATGCCTCGTAGTACAACTCGTAGTGGTTTGTCTTCGTTTAGCTGGAATGTGTAAAAGGATACCCTGTCGTCGTCGAGAAAGTGTATCATGCTTCGGTAACCCTCCACGCTGACGGATTGGACACTGATACCGTCGGAGAGGTTTTTGGCTTTTGAAAAGTTGATTTTAAGGCGAATGAACTCGCTGGAGAGAGTAGTCCACTTGTTTTGTCCTTGATGACTATAGGAGGTATTTTAGATTGTTTGTCATTTGGAAGGATATTGGATTCTAAGTTAGTTTCATCCATATTTACGTCTGCAAGTATTTCGAAACGATTTTTTGTTTGTGTTGAGTTGTTTTCAGTTGATTCACGCCTTGGTCGTTTTTTTAAAGTTCAACCTAAAACGGGAGTGAAATTATCGTGTTCGTTCATTGGAAGGTTTGACATTTTAAATTTAAGGTTATCATTTTTTGTTAGTTGGAAGGTTTAATATTTCTGGTATTGAGGGATATTCTTTTAAAGAGAATGGGCGGCCCAATTTTTTGCGGTATACTGAAGGAGTTCTCTAACAAAAACCGTTAATTCCTCCTTTTTCATTTTTTCAATTTTTGATGTCATTTTGATGGTGTGATGCGCATTGAGCTTATCTCACGTTTTATCTGGTCCATTAGTATTATAAATAGGAGTGGACTAAGTGAGTCCCCCTGTTTAATGCCATTTCTCATATTGAAGTATTTGATTCTCTTCCTTTTAGTAGCTGCGATTAATTTTTTAGGTATTTCCATTTTCTCCATGGCTCTCCACAGCGCCGTTTTTGATACCGTCTCGAACGCAAATAGCATGTCTAGCAGTGAAACATACAGTGGTTTATTCCCTTCTAATCTTCTCTCTCTTGCTATTTTAAGGGTAAAGATGTGATTTTGTGACTGTCTGCTCTCACGATATGCGCCTTCGGTGTCTTCTCTATATTTTCTTATTCTTTTTTCTAGGATTCTTGAATATAACTTTTGTACACATAATGATAAGCAGATTGTTCATATTATTTGTATTTTCTTTTTTGTGTATATGCACTATGATGTTATCGTTCTTCTCCATTCCAGACTTTTTGGCATATTCTTCGAATCCCATTCTCTTACTATATCTCCTTCATATTTTATCATTTCGGGACATATTTCATCTCTGCCTGCAAATTTGTTTAATTTCATTTTGCTTTTGTTTCGTCTACTTTCTCTTGTGTTATATCTCCTTCTTCGGATATTTCCCTTGTTTCTGTTTGTTCTGGTTGATTTACTAGCTCGCTATCGAACCTCTGTTCGTAATGTTTCCTCCATGTATCTAGTACTTTTCCTATTTTCCTAAATCTGTTTGTACTACTCCATCGGCATCTTTTATTCTCCATATCTGATTGCCATACTTTCCCCGCAGATTTTTTACAATATTCCAGAATCCACTTTTATTGCCTTTGCTGTCCATAAACCTTTCTTCAATTTCTTTACCGAGCTCTTCCCAGGTTTCGGTTTTTGCTTGTCTCACAGCCAGCTTAGCTTCATTTCTTTTCTTAATATATTCCAAATTAACGTTTTCATCTTTGAACTGCAAATTTTTCATGCTGTTTTTTGCCTTGACTTTTGCTTTCACGTCCTCATTCCACCATCTGGTTTTTTGGGCCCAGATTTTATCCTACTTGTTTCGCATACATCTTTTGCGGATTCTACGGTAGCAGTTTTCATTTGTTCTCACATAATTTATGTAATTTTATCTTATTCTCCGCGTATTTCTTCTTTCTTGTAGTATTCAAGTCTTTGATTCACACAGTTCATATATGCACTTCTTATTTTAGAATCTTTCATTTGCCACATTTTTATTTTCTCGGGTCTGCTGCTACTCTCAGATTTCAATTGCCCATTATCATTACATACCGACTTCTTTGATTGGCCTTTTTCGTACATTTTTGTAGTTTTGTGTAGAACGTTTCTTTTTCTGCAATTCTGGCATTATCTGCTTCTTCCATTTTAAAATGAACTGTCGATATCCTTGAGTTAACTGCTTCCCAGTATATTACGTTACTTGCTATATCGAGGCTTACTATTATTCCCATTGCCTCTCTTGCTCTTGTTCCTGCTGGTGTTCCTGAGTAGAAAAGTTTATAGTTTTTATCCATTACTGGTGATTACTTCAAGGACGTTTATAGAAGAAAAAACTCGAAACTGTTTAATCATACTATGAGAACAAAACTTCTCTAAATAGCATATCAGTAGTGACCGCAATTGGTCGTATGTCAGTTAATTGTTATTGAGAGATAAATCAACGAATCACTAAAAGAATAATTCTTGAGAATCAATTATTCCAGTTCTTGGTATCAGCAACGCTTTCCAGTCTTTTTAAGAATTGACGCACAGGTCACAGCTTTGTTTTCATGCCTAGAATCTTAAACTGTTTTTAGATTGGTAACGGACATTGTTCTCAATACTAACCTCAAGTGTGTTTTGAAAGTTTTACGTTATAATTCTGATGCTCACAACCGTTGCTTCAAATTGTGTATTACTGTTTTTTCGTTTTCTCTGGTCGATTTCTTTTTGGAAATAACTATTTGTTTGTAAATAGAAGCAAGCATTCAACGCCTTTGGTACATAAAATTGAGTACTTAAAGGAAGAGTGTGCACTTTTAGTTTCGTTTTCTAATAGTTAACAGCTTTACTTTTTAGATTATACCAGTTTTCTTTCTTAATGTTTTTCTGGAAAGTCTCTTCATCAAGCTTTCCGTTCGTACATATTCTGGGGTATAAACATTGAGGTTCATTTTCTTAACTCCATTCATAGAAATTTTTTAAGATGCTGACTGTTATTTTTTGTTTTGTTAATTCAAAATAAAGTTTACTTAATGATGATCAACAATCATGAGATTCAAAAAGCTATGACGTTCTTTACAACTACAGATCTTTGCATAGCTAATGTTTCTTCTGTTCTGATATCTGACTTTTGTCAGCTGGAACATATAAACGCATGGCCTTCTCACCAATGCATAGTGTGTAAATAAACCTTTCTTTGATGTCAAGTAAAACTTTTTTTTAGTTTGTTTGGTTTAGGACTACTTTTTCAATGGCCATCACACCATGAAAGAAATTATCGTTCCTTGTGATCGCAGTGATTGCTGATATGTTCCTGACTCGAGTTTCTTCTTTCTGATATAACCTTTTCTTTCAAAATGGAGTTGTGCATATTATATCTATTTCATTGTTTACATTCTGCTTGTTCTTTACCATTGCAGTTTTGTCCATCTTCCTTGCTTGATAAAACAGTCCCCTTCCGTTTGACTTATATATTTTCTTCAAAATCTAATGGCTTATATAATTCCTCCACACTTAAGCTAAAATCAACCTGGGATGCCTCTCTGCTTGCCAACGGTATAATACTAATAATAATTTGCTTCCTTGTTCTTCTTTAGTTACGACACTCAGAGTAGGATGCCTCACCAGCTTGATTCTTTTATGATTCCTCCGAACGCAGCCCTTGAAGATCAGGAACAAGCATTGTAAGCTAAAGAAGCCGTTTTGGTAAAAAGAAGCTCTAGTTTAATACATCCACGCACGCACGCTTATATTTCAAAGTTTGAGCCTTTGAGTCTACCATGCCCCAAACTTATAGAGAGTTTTCAAGTTTTTTTGGTTAGATAAAATTGATTTTCTCATTAATAAAACAAAACAGTAAATTTTGCTAAAAGTGTGGCTGAGCCAAAGCTAACCGACTAATCCTGTGTTTGGCTTAACAAATACTTAACAAGCTGTACCGAAATTCGAAAACACTTCAACAAGTTGTCTCCTTCCTACAAATAGTGACTAAGCACCCGATGGCTTACAAGTGAGGATTAAACAGTAAGGTCACCTAGAACGTATTGAACTTGACCATATTTTATTAATTGTATCGCTCAGTAAAATCTGATTTAACTCAATGAAGTTTTATTGAATTCTGTTGATCAGTACGCTCATATGCTTTAAAGGAAAATTATTCTCGATATCAAGCAAGTTTTTCTTGAAAGGTCTACAAGTTTTCACCATAAACTGCAATTTAAGTTTTGTAAACTTAATTAAATTATTTTCCCTCATAAGAGTTTAGTTGAGTTCCTGCAAACTTGAACCTGAATTCTATCTAAAAACATGCAACTAGTAAGTAATGAGGAAATATCACATTTACATAGTGTATGCAACTTTTCTGAGACATAAAGGCTTCTTTCTTGACGATATTCCCGTCTCACAGTTGTTAGAAAAATCTCAATGAAACAGTGAACAAAAGCTTTCTTCCGTAGTTAAATGTATGAATTGCACAAAGCCAATGCAAGCAAGGTCTTTAGGTTTTTAGTACTGGTATACAGAGAATCGCAAAGAGGAAATTCAATAGTCATTCGAGATTAGAAACAGCACACAGTCACCATGAACGTAATAAATGAGGTAATCGTTAGGTCCTGAAAAAGTCCCTAAAGCTTCTGCATCTATAAAGTTCCAAACCTCGTAGGGAATATCTTCGCAAACAATCACTAAAAGCTATATTTGGAAAGTTAGTAGAATTCTCCGATATTCCCTTCAGCGAAAGGGTATACATTCGAAGGTGCCTTTGTTCTTTCGTCCCTTGGTAAAGCACATAGGTCGGTCGGTCGGTCGGTCGGCAAGGGCTTTGTTACGTGCTGCCTACTATCATGGCTATCTACATTAAACTAGCTATTTATAAAATGCTCGACCATCTTGAAATCCCTTACGTATCTCAAATACATTAAAATGGTTTCAAAATCTTCTCCCAATTTTAAAGTAAGCGGAGTCCAAAAAGGTAAATAAAATTTAAAATGATTCTGAATAACTATATATAACCCAAAACAGAATAAATAACAAATCTCAGTGGATTTAAAATCGCATTTATATCCATGTAAATAATCTACAACAAAATCTTTTTTCCAACGGGATTTTAAAAGAGCTTAACTGCGAGATTAGGGCTTATCCTGTTAAAAATCCCACATGTATCTATGCAGTGGTCATTCGAACTCCACTCTTATTGTTATTATTATCACTACTGCTGCCACCGTTCCCTTGTTATTAGAGACATTAACATCTTTTAACCATTTTCCCTAGAATAAAATTAAGTTTTCGGGCAGAACTAAATTTCAAATTACGCTACAGCTTGTTCCTTTTATATTATATGCAATTGCTTTAATATAAATTGCAAAATGTTTTATTTTGAAATTAGACTCGCAGGTACACGATAGATTTACACCAACTTTTTAATCGAATTTTCCGAAATTACTGCTTTAAATAGAAATTATAATTTGTTTAATTCGTGGTTGTGCGTCTCCACCATTATTAAATTATCAATTTTAAGCATTTACGATTCTGAGATAATTAGAATGGCATAAAGACTGTTTATTTCGAAACCCATTCTCTTGTATATAAAGTTGTCAAAGTGTTCAGATTCATACAGGATTTAATAAAATTAATTATTTCGCTGTGAGTTTTCCTAATGATTATCTTTATTATTATTATTATTATTATTACGCTCCATCGACGCTGCTTTTAGTTTTTCAGTTTGTATCTATCCAAATTAAGTTTGTAAATCAAGCATTAAAACTGAATGTAAAAAACAAGTTGGTTTGATTAATTACGCAATTACAAACTTCCTGTGTTTAACAAAGCGTGTTACATACTGGTAGATAGTCCTGTCATCCAGTCTGAAAGTGTCAGGCGGGTTACCTGCAATTCTTTTAGGGGAGACATTTTATGAAATGTTAAGCCTAAAAAATAAATATTTTGAAGAGAAAATTCTGTGTGATACAAAGTTTACTTTGTATATTTTTCCATATTACACACATTTAGTAGTGAATTCGTAAGAGATTACAGAATTTGTTTTGCTTGCTTTTCATTCAATTACACACACATGCTGTTACACACTCTTATTCTCATTACATTAACAATTCCCCATTTTTTCGTATTAGAGCATTTCTTTTATATTCCCAGTAATTTCAATTTTGCGGAGCATCGTTCACTGTTTTCTTTCTAACAAAAATTTGGGCCTAATGTTTTTCCTTGCTGATATGGTTAGGGTCATCTCGCCCATTGTTTTTTGCATACAATAATACTGCATTAATTTGTTTAATAAACAGATTTATCAAATCCACATAATCTGATTTCGCTTCAGTTATAAGAACCAGGCGCCTTAAGGGCTAAAAGACAATTTTGCATAAATTAAACTTCGTATGTGCTGCCACACTATTTATGCAACAAACTGTACATTCCTCATCAGCAGTTACCAGGACAATAACAATGATCATAGCAAGAAGTTCTGCCAATGAATGCTAGTGACCAGTTTAAGATCTGAAACTTTCCAGAACTGTTCATGTAAAGAGAGTTTTGTTTTTCAACGACGTGACGCATGACTAGAAGTTTATGAAACAAAGCCTGCGCTAGACACTTTAGCACCATATTTCTCGCTTGCTCAGCACCTTCCTATCGGATCTACTTCTTGCTTTGCTCATACTACTAATATATGTATGCTTCACCTTGCCTTAACACTTTTCTTTATAGTTTCGTGCCTCAAGGTAAGACTGCATGATAAATCTGGACATTTGCTCGGAGCAAGGCTCTACGGGCTCTAACTTCAATTCATTTAGTTTTGTATCAAGTAATTCAGTTCGTTTAAGCAGCGACGATTTTAACCTGTTAGAGTTTGGTTTGCATCCTTTTTTAAAGCTACAGCTAAACCAACCGCAATTACTTTAAAGTCAGGCATGGAGTGATTTCCCTAAACAGTTCTAGAAAACTAAAGAACTGTCTTAAGTTAAGTGTACAAATTTAAAGTCTACAGTTTTACCTCAAGAGTTGCTTGCCGAGCCAAGTGTTGAGACAAGATGAGGCGTATCTAGCGGCCTTGAAGTTCATATGTTCAATAATGAACCGTGCCTCGAAGGGCTAATATAATAAAATCAAGAAAACATTCATGCAGAAGATTCTAAGTCTAAAAAGTACAGAAATTACTGAGTGGCGGTCATCTTTCTAAGGTTTCGTGGTTGCACACTGAACTTCTATATATGTAGGGAGAAATCGCCTACATTAACACAATAACGGAGACACTAGGTTGCAAATCTAACTTTGACTTAGTTGATTTTAACAATTTATAATTTTTACAACATTGTATTATGCACACAGATAGAAAATGCCATTCATGACAAAAATGTTTTTCCTAATTTGCAATGTCTGTTAAGAGTGCTGTTTACTACCACACTCTAACCTTATATCAAGCGTTCTCATTTTTGCTTTCAATTCGGCATATAAACATTCTCTTTGAAAGAATTACTTATGAATGAAAATACACTTGAAAGTCTTCTCAGAAGTTTGTTATAATCATTGTAACACACGGCAGCCTTTAATCTTTCTGAAACAGAGTTTTCAGATTAACGAATGTAATGTGGAGTCATATTTATGACTTTGATTACCCATACTTACTTTCTGCTTAATTTCTGCTTTTAATTTATCTTTAAAAAGTTGATTCTTGATCACCCGTATCCAAATTGGGAAACGAGACGTAATAACCTAGTCTTGGTTTGATATAACATATACTGCATATACTTCATTCTGCAGTTTATTTTGTAAATAGCAATAGCATTTTGTATTAAAAGCAGAAGAAAAGCAATCTTACTAGGTATTCACAAATCAAACAATGTAAAAATATACAAAAGATTTACGTTTGAAGTTGACCAACTCTAAGTGTTTCTGACAACCGTATAGAGATGGTGGATGGCATTTCTTCGTGTATTTGGAGAGCTAGTTGTCATGGTTGACATATGCGCAAGGAACAAGTGCTGTAGCATAAACAGTCTGTGAATCACAATCCATTCAAGTGCAGATTCCACGAACAATTCCTGATTTTTAAAGACAAATGACAAACGGAATTCTAACTAAACAAAGGTTACAAAAGCAAAAAGATAATGAGACTACGAAGGAACTCTGTGTTTTTAGTTTTTAAATGCCGGATCACATCTTCTAAATTACTTTTCTTTTCTACAGAAATGTGATTTTGAGCTAAAGATTCTGGAGTTGCATTAAACATATTGTTGTGGCTGCTGTAATATCTCTTTCAGTGTCGTTAAAGGTTTTGCATCGAGTTGAACCGAGTTAGGGTTATTAATGCTGCGAAGCTCTATACTAGGGTTTCTGAACCCTGAGAATAATTCTCGGGAAAAGATTCCCGGAAAGTCTTTTGTCTCGAGCCACAGGAATAGAAGCTCAAGATTTGAGTATTCTGAAGTTTAATTTCCAGAGTATGAAAACGCCTTCGTTATAGAAGCTGGAGAAGAATTTAAGGGGATTTTCTTGTTTTTTATTTTTCAACGGATCCCGTCAGCACAATTTGGACTTAATTGCGACGATACCTTTCATGGATATACAGTTCGACTGACAATATTTGGCGAATGCCGCAGACAGTGCAATTTACCTTTAAGTGAATTAGTTAGATACTTTCTGCCAAAACTTGAACTAACTAGTTTTTAAAGTTGTCTTTAGAAACATTAGTCTTGAGTTTTGGAAACCAAAGAATAACTGAGAATCAGAAACTCTTCTCTACACCTCTTCGATATTTAAAGGAGAAACTGGATTTTGATGGAATATACTCCAGGAGGGGAGAAAGGTACATGATGTCTGTCCTGGTCGGTTTGGGAGGAACACCAATAAAAAGGGCAAACCCGTCCTGTGGTCGAGTCGGTCTTCAGCAACCAGCAACCATGCAGAGCGCATTTACTCGTGCTACCAGAACATTGCTACCCGCTTTATGAACGGTGGCTTCTCATTTCTTATTGCTGTGTTTGTATCTGAAACAGAGAATATGAGGTCTACAAAGGTAGAAATCTAAAAGCTTTGCTATATTGGATGGGGTTAAATGATGGAATCAGGTCGGTTCAGCACGGTTGTCTCATCGTCTACCGTGTCATCGTCTGTCGTTTCATCGTCAGTCATTTCATCTCCGTGTCTACCTCATAATTCTTGAAATTAGCAAAGTTTTTCTAATTATCGAAACATTGTAGCTTAGGTTAGGTTACGACTTAAGATTTATTTTCTAAATAGAGAAATTCCAAATAACGTAATTTTTTCATTTAAGGTTAAAATTACAATGTTGCTGATTGCAATTAGTCACACAATCAATTTGAACTATGTACACTCATCACAATTATTTTAAATTCAGTGGGGTAGTTTCCATACACCGTGAGTGTCAGCCGAACTTGTGGCAAAAGTTTGTTAACGTAAGACTTTGGCTTTTTTGGAAAATTTACCTTTGAACTGTAACCCAACCCAAGACAAAGACTGTTATGTACAGACCATTATTGTATACAAAGTCCTAAGATTTCTGCAAGATTTTTTGTGTCTTTCTATCTTTGTTATTTACGTCAGTTTTCAAATGATCTTTGGATAACCCTGAGACTGAACTTTAAAATGTCAAAGCATTCTTTCCCTGTGTTTTGTATTTGCCAGCTTTCCTGTGATCAAATTCTACTTTTCATTTGTTACTCAGATTGACTTTTGTCACTGCATATATGAACTTGTTTGTCAAGACTCTCTTTTGGAAAGGATATTTAGAGATTTCTTGAGTAGAATTTGTAGTTGACTGTGGCATCAGATTTGGGCATCGGACTCCAATGGCAAGATAGGGGGCCGTAAATCTTCAACTTGAACGGAAAATGCAGGGTGTGCATAGATTAATTATGCTTTATCACCCGACTGAGAAGCCTCACTCTTATCAGTACATTTTGTGTTGTTTTGTGTAATTGTTCAAGTTTATTTTGTACTATGTATGTACTATGATATAGGATACTTTAGAAATTTAATAATAACATCTGAGAATTAGGTATCATGCTAAACTATTGTGTTTCTGTGTTCCTTTTCTCTATTTCGTTTGTGAATAAATTTAATAAAGTTGTTCTTTTTGGTTAAAACTCGAATTTTCTTTTGAGTCAACTAACAAGTTGTTCTAGAGGCAACTTGTGTTATGTTTTATTACCATTTGGAAGGGTATAATTCACTAGTATCTAGCGTCTACTGCTACTGCTAGGTGAGTCATCCTCATCATATTGACCATGTCTGTATTTTAACTGTGCATCAAATCCGCTATGTATGATGACTGAATGGGATTATCCTAGCAAATTGATCAGAGTAATTTTTGATAGCAACTTTTAAAACTGTAACATTAATTGTTCTCTTTATTTATGAGATTTCATTAAGAAGATTGATTCCGGAGAATAATCCAAAAAGGCACAAACCACCTTAACAAGTAACTCACGTTATTTTTAATGAAAACTAGATGGATCCCAGAAAAGATCTCGTTTTCAGGACTTCCTTTTTTCTTTTCACATCAGTCATTATTTGTTATTCCTTTTTGATTCTTTGACTGTCGGTGTTTATCCGGAACCTTACAGCATACTATGCGGAGTTTCTGATTGCATTCTGTATCCTGGATTCCACTACCGACCGACAATGTTTTTTTGTGAACTTAACCGCTTTCTTAATCTTATTTTATTTCTTTCTAAATCTATTTTAAAGTCGTACCTAATTTAAGAAATTAATTACAGAAAAAGGATAATTACCGCAAGATTTGTTTATGTTGTAGTAAGTATAAACTATTTTATGTGACATTTTATATGGCATATTACCTAGAATTCATTCCACAAAGTACTTCTTGTATCATCCGAGTTATCATGTTCGTGCGTACAGCTAACACTTCAAATTTGAACAATCAAATTTTTGTATTCTGTAAATTGTTAATATTAAATGAATAACTGTTCACAACACACAAAATAAGCCCATGTCGTGTCAAGTAAAATAAAAATTACATCGTTAAAGTAACTGAATCCTGACGAAGATGAATTTTTTCGATCGTACGCTGACTGCATGTATAGAGAAGAAACTTTTTAGTAGGACATAAAAAGAGAAATAATATTCGCAAAAACAGAAGAGCCTCTGGCCACGTTGGATTGAAATCACGGCACTAACTGTTCTTTAGAAGAGATCACATTATAAGTCTTCGCATATATTTAGTTATTCTTCCTCTGTGTTATACACACATGTTGTGCGCTGCAACGGCAAGTGTTTATTTCAATATTTAATTGCGGCAGGTGATACAAAGCGACGTTTGTTTTCTTTAAAAATGAGGTCAGTCCGGTAATTTATTAAAATACTTTTATTGAAATTTTAAAACTTTGTCATTTCGAAGAGAGTTAAAAAAATAACCAAGTTCGTAAAGTTTTAATTTATTTCGATTCTAACAATAACAATATTCTTTAAACTTTCCAAACTGTTGTTCCAGAAGATGTTTTTGAAATCATCAGCAATATTGCGAATAAAATGTTGTAATTACTTTACTATTATATAATAGTAGTAATTTTATTTGTTTCCATTTCAGAAAGCACCATTGCACACAACCGGCGACGTTTGTGGTGCTACTACTAGTTATTACTACATTTCCTCACCATTACCAAACGCAAGACGTGGACCTGGACGATGACAGCATACGTAAAGACGACGATAATGCAACGACGGCATGCAGCAACCGTAAGCAAAACGAAGAGATTCTTTATGAATTATTACGAAAGACGGACACATCGACACGCGTAATAAAAAATTGCGGCACTTATACGGACAATGAAAGCACAACAAACGCGACGACGACTAATAACAACGTTACAAATCTCTTGACAAACAATAAAGTTACAATAACGAGTGAAAGTGAAAAACTTACTAACAAGACAAATATAGGAAACAAATTGACGCTTTCTATTGACGATTACGAGTCTATTAATTACAAAGGAATTTTCAATGCAAGTAATTCAGAAAAAGTCGATATTAATATAGAAAACAGAAAATTGGATGGACCGGAACAAAAGGAGATAGATGAAGCTGTAGAGTATGGGTTGAAAAGAATGCATGACCTCTATTTTGTAAAGGAGCCCGAATTATATCGAATGGGTGAGTATTTATTTATTCACTTAATTTAATATTTTATCACAAAGTTCGATTTCCTTTTTAAACTGCAAACTTGGAAATTGAAACTTCTAATCTTATTTAATTATACAAGTTTATATACAATTATAAATCAAGCACGAAATAAATTATCCTGCGTACTATGTAATTCCATAAAATAGAAAAGAAGATTGCCGGCATTCACTAACTTTCTTTTTAATTTAGTATATTTGCTCCATTTAGATATGTACATTTGAGTTTATCCTTCCTGTTTCGTATTTAATTATATCCATTAAGAGTTTTCCACCTTCCTGTTATGTTTACTTACATTTACATTTTTTTACAACCTTTTTGAATTTAACCAATGTGGTTTAATTAATTTGATCCGTCACAATTTCTTTAATTTTACTCTCTGAATGGAATAACACCAATTTCTCGTACTAAGTAGTAGGATCTTATAGCTCTTTGATTTTTCTAAGTACGTAATTTATTTTTAAATGGATGCTGACTTTATCTCAAGTTGCTGAGCTTAATTTCATTTTTGTCGTTTGGTTATGATTAGCTTAATATAACACAAGGTACACCTGTCTCTATCTTGGTGGATATCGCAAAGATTGTAACCTTCTTACAGATTTTTAGATACTAAGTATTTTAAATATAGAGCACTTTAGATCTTGCATGGAATTCGAACCCACATCTCTGATTCACCGAATCATAGCTTTGCCAATTAAACCAGTGGAATCCTTCTCTAAATAAAAGCTAAAGCTTTTACACATATCATCATTTATTTATTTCAAATATTGCCTTTCTTCCACAGAATCCATAAGACTGGAATTTATTGCCATAAAAGTGAGAGGATTTTCCGTGGTAGAGTCTATAGTTAGTTAGCCTTTTTACATGGCCTTTAGCAAGCAGTTGATACTTTCAACCAAGAACCAACCACTCAAAATCGTTCTTAAATTTTACTTCTGTCAATATCAGCCATAGCTCGTGTCATTTGAAGAATTCTTAACTTTTTTTATGATGAATTTATGTTTGCGTTTTACATATGTAGATGAGATCTTGATTTGATTTTCTTTTATGAAGAGTCCTCTTCTTCTCAATGTTTCATCATGCTCGCCAAAAGAAACCGGGGGTCGTTTTATGATCCTCGCTTTGCTCTTCAGCCCTGTGGTATTGGCTAACTTGTAGCAGAATGCTGTAGTTGGCGTGGTTGCTCGTTTCTTTACTGCACAATCGATAGTAATATAGTAAGGATGTTGAAGTTGCCAGAGTCGTGTCACGTATGAGATGTGATGTGGAGCAGTTGCGAAAGTGGGCGTATTCGGCGGTCATACTGAAACGCTCGCTAGTGTGGCGACTGGTTATAGAGCCAGCGCCAACAGGGTACTGGTAATTCATGCCTTTTTTTGTGTTATTTAGCTAAAGGGAAAACCTTCAAAAGGGTCCCAGGGAGAAGACACTATTCCATTTCGTGAGAAACTGTGAAATTCTTACCCACTTAAGCTCCTCCCGTTCCTCAGAATCTTCCGGAATCGTTCTCGGAACCTAACATCAGAATACTCTTTCTGTCTATCAGCTTTTTTATTCATATATAGTTTCTTTTATTTTTCTCATTTTCGTTTTCCATTTGTCTCTCTTGTATTTCTTTAGCTTTCAGGACATTCTTTATGTAATCTGTAATGTTTTATCAGTTCTCTTTACTCTCCAGCATCTTTTCTATTGTGTTTTCTGGCGTGATTACTTTGCTTATTTTTGTTTCCACTTCGTGTCGTTTCCTAACCCATCCAAAATATTTGTAGAATGTTATGTTCTACCATGTCGTTCTCTGGGCAGTACATACATGTACCGGACTCTCTTTTCAAACCTCTCAAGGTAGGCCATAAAGCAGCCGTGTCAAGTGAGGGAAACGTGTTAGATAATAGTTTGTCTGTCCGCACTTTCTATTTATCCATGGCCATATGTTCCTTATGATTCTTTTAGTCCATTGTCCCTTTCCCGTGTTTTCATTCCATATATCCTGCCACTTTCTGATGGTTGTTTTGCGCTCTTGTCCCACATCCGCAGTTTCTTTATGGTCGTATAACCTCTTCCTCCCTTCTGCAAGGATCTTTATAGGTATGAGTCCGGCAATAACGACGGCAGCCTCATATGACGTAGTTCTGTATGCGCTTGTAATCTTAATTGCGGTAACTCTTGGGATTGTTCTCAGCATATTTTCATATTTTTTTATTTCTGCTGCTCTCTACCATATCGGTGCCGCATACATTGTTGTAAATTGGATGACCATGGTCATAACTCTTCTTTTGTTTTTGAGGCGGGCCTCTGACGTTCGGCATTATTTTGCTCAGGCTGTTAAAAATTAAAAAATAAAATAAGTCAGGCCTCTGTCCAATACCACCCTCGGATATTTTACCACTTTCTCTAGCGTGATTTTTTGGGTTTTTATTTCAGATTGTAGTTTTCCGTTTTCTGTATCTACTTAATATTATTGCCCGTGTTTTCGTGGCCTCGATTACTAAAGCATTTCTCTGCATCCAAAAATCCACCGCATGCAAGGCGACGCGACGTTTCCTTTCAGCGTCATTTCTTTTTTATTTGCTGCTGTTATTATTATGGCTAGGTCGCCTGTGTAACATATTACTTCCACCCCTTCAGGCACCTGGACTTCCATTGTGTGGTCATACAGGACGTTCTTTAATGTAGGACCCTGTACAGAGCCGTTTGTCTTCTCATTACAAGGCGACGCACGTTTCCTTTCAGCGTCATTTCTTTTTTATTTGCCGCTGGTATTATGGCTAGGTCGTCTGCGTAACATATTAGTTCCACCCCTTCAGGCACCTGGACTTTAATTATGTGGTCATACAGGACGTTCCATAATGTAGGACCCAGTACAGATCCCTGCGGCACTCTTCTTGTTATCTGTCTATGCGTTTTTACGTCAATTCTTATCAGCCTCCTGGATAAGTAATTTCTGATTATGTTCACCAGGTATTTTTAAATACCTCTATTTTGAAGCTTTCTCCATTCCGCACTGTTGAAGGCGTTCTTTACGTCTACCAGTATCAGGGTGCACCAGTTTGAATCCGTTCTGTTTTTAGCGATTTTCTACCGCTTTTGCGACGCGGTTAATCGATTTTTTCTCCCGGAACCCGTACTGTCCGTTATTTAGACCTCCCTTACTTTGAATCTCTTCTATTACCCTGTTATTTATTACACTTTTATAGACCTCTCCCATCACGTCTATTAGGCATATTGGCTTATACTTCGTCTAGTCCTCAGGCTTCTTTTCTGGCTTCTGCAGTAATATAAGCTCGGCTATCTTTCAGGAGTCTGGAAAATCATTTTTTTCCTAATAGGTTGTTTTGTACTCTTGCATAGTATTCCAGTTTATATCTTCCTGCACGCAACTGCCACTTCTTCTTTTTCTAGAAGCCTGTGTACTTGGTCGTGCTGACTCCTCTTCTTCCTCCGCAGCTATGAATAGTAGTTCGAAGATTTGGATTTTATCCTCCTTAGTTAAGTCGATTTTTGGATATTGAGTGCTCAGTAAGCTCATTATTTTGTACGCCTGCCTGAAAGCGTTGTACTCTAGATCCTTACATAATTCTTCCTACCGCTTCTTCTTCCTATTTGTTATTTCTTAACGTAATCCTTTCTTTGTTTGCTTATATTTTTTTTGTGATGTGGTTCATGGCTTGTAGTGGTGAAGTTGGTGAAGGTCGCAAACAAAGGCATCGGCGTCGCGTCGACTGGGATAATACACATCATGAATAAAACGAAGAGCTTAGTGTATAAAATGGGTACTTCGAAGACAAAAAAGACTACCTTCCGTGCACCGTAAGTAGCGTCAGCTAAGCAGAATACCAAGAGAGTAGGAACACCATAGAATGATAGTCCAGCTTTTTTTCAGAGCATACAGTTCGTGAGCTCGCGAAGCCAAAGGGGTTTGCAGGTGAATACCTGTGTCTTCACATTTTTGTGCACCGCATTGAATTGGTGCTTTCTTTAGCACTTAGAAGGGCTATTGAGTTGTACGAAACAAATCCTAACTTCAAGAAGAAATTTTAAAGTGTTGATGCACAGAAATCTGAGAAAAAGGTAGCTTTTGCGTGTATCATCTAGACAAACAATTATCTTTGTACAATACTGTTTGTAATCGTTTAAATGGCACAAATACTAGAATTCTTATGGACGATAGGATTTTTATTTTTTTTTTAACTTATCAAGTAAGCTGATATTCTTCTTTCACCCTCAGTTTTATCGTAAACATCGTGTCCCTATTGCCTTCTTCTAACTCTATTTATTGAGCCCACCCGATCTTTTTACTAAAACCAGAAAAACTCAATTTTTCATAAGCCTTACAAGCTCTTAAAATCTAAGTTTCCTGGAAATCTCACATATTCTTCCAAATGTCTGGAAATGAGAATTCCTCTACATTTATTTAGCAGGAATGTCTTCAAAGCATGCAATATGTCTTGTGAAAAGACCCCAATGAAAAAAGTTTTCTTTAATTTTGTTTCATTTTCTTGAGCATCTAATGTTTTTTCTGCCTTGATAAGCTTGAAATGGGCCAAGCTTTTTAAACATGAAAAGCCGTTTGTCTTCTCATTACAGAGAACCTGACTGTGACTACAAATGCACTTTTGCTTAATTCTGTTTCGTCTACTCAAATGAGACTGACTGAAGCTGTAGGTGTTGGTTTCAATAAAAATTATAAATCAAAAATGATCTGTCACTTTGTATTCCTCCACTGGAAGAATCCCCCAGTCCTATTTGATCGCACGCCACCCTCCTTTTCCAGTACGGGTCATCCGTGTTTAGGGGTGCTCAAGCCCCGAATACAACCACTCTTTCTCTTCTAGCGCTGGAGAGAGGCTAGATTATGGCTTGTTTTTCTGATCGTCTACTTATTCAACGCTCCACGGGAAGCAAGGGAAGTAGGTTTGCAGTCACCGAAGTCTTTTCTGTCAAAGGTTTCGGCATTACGCGCTATTCGTCATCTGGCAGAATGTCGTGGTGGAATCCTAAGAAGGGTCAATTTGGACCCGATCGATTTAACGTCATCCCACAACCAACTACTTATCACCCAACATGCAGCCGGTTACACCACCCTCGCTACTCACCGTAAATAGCAATTTCCACTTTTGTAAAAGCAGAAATGACTTGACTTCCAAAGAGTATCAATAGTGTCCAGATAGTTTTTTTTGTATTATGTGGTCTTTTTAGAATCTTTGATGCATTTAAAAAGCTCTGGCACACCCAGGTTTCGATTTTTCTAGTGCCACTAAGTTTTCGAATTGTCTGTACATCCTTCGTATTATTTTCAACAGAAATCGCCCATAAAACTAGTTGATTGCAAACCTCAAGATGAGATGAGTCGATTTTGAAATATTTATCTGGTTATTTAGACTATAAGGAGAAATAATTTTAGCAGTAGCTATGGTTTATAGAAGAAGTTTGATGGATTCAGTTGGTTTTGGATCTCCCTTTTGTTACGCTCGATATTGAATTTCTCAATCTTGTAAAATTCAATCAAAAGTAAAAATGAAAGTGGTAGCTTTAAACAGGAAATGGCAAGGTTCAAATCCTAACTATCAAGAAGTAAGATGAGATAGAGCTCAATGAATCCTTAGCTCGAATATCCAAACGAATTTAATTTAAGTTACCTTTCTATTTGTTTTAATAAAGAGGTCAGTTTATAAAGTTATTTAAGAAAAAGTTTATACCATTTCACTAATTTATTAATAATAATAAAAACAAAGAAAACTAAGACTCTGAGTGCATCGTCTCCTCAAACACGCCTATATTACTTTCCACTGTTGTTAAGACTTAAATTTATTCATCTTTGGAAGGGCATCTCCCAATAATTTGATGATGCAACCTTAGCTTATAACTAGTCAAAACATGCTTTGTTATTGTACATCTCTATTAGTTGAATTCACATAATCTTGAATAATTTGGCAGGTAATGAAAGATTGTCATCCATTTATTATTTTTCCTCATCTTGTACAAGCAGATTTTTTGTCTTAATCATCACTAAGTTAATCTCTTTTTATTGTTTTGGTATTGTGTTGTCATATTGTTGAGTTTTGTAGATCTTTTCATGTAGACTGACAAAGTATCTAAAAAGAAGTTTTTGCAAGGAATGAAGAAAACGTTTGGAAGATTTAATCTGAGAAATAAACCAATTTATAAGGCATGCCATTGGGAAGAAGTTATTTTGTTAAGGACATCAGAAAAAAGAGTAGCTACAAAACTTTAATATTATAAAGCAAATCGTGGTATAAAAACAGGAAACGGTTTGCTGCAATAATAATAAATAAAAAGGAAAGCTAAACAAACATAATATGCTAAAAACATAAATTACCATTTCTGTTATGTTTTAACTATAGCTAGATTCTTCCTGATACCATATCATGCAGAAACGTGCTTTATTTATTACATACATACAATTCCAATTATTCCTGTTTTCTTTTAATTAATTAATGTTAAATAAAACCACAATGTAACGAGTACATAACCTTTCTTAGATAATTATTTGAATTTAATTCAACTATTGTTTTAGGTCTGTTCCTGGAAAAGAATCATCCGGGCTACTTTTTGGCCTCATTCAGGACGCCGAACGAGAAAGCTCTCCGTTACGCACGTTATGGTTACGCTGCCGTTCAAGCTAAAACGAGGCTAGCAGAATTGTTAGTATTCTACTTCACTTGATTTTTATTTCTCAATAGAATGAACATCAGAAAATCAATTGAAAGTTTTTTTCTGATTTCTTCGGTGGTACTGCTTTATTATTAGATGTAAAATAACAAGGTATTGCACAAGATTTACCCGACCCGCTTTTTATGGTTGAAAAAGTTTGTCAAATTACAAACTTCACTACTGGATACATTGCAATCAATAGGTAGAAAATTAATAACAGCGCAATTAAAGAAGGAAAGTCTTTTCCTATTCAACAGACCAAGCGTAACCTTCTACGCAGCAAAAAATTAAATATTTGCTCTATAAACAGTATGTGCTACTTCTTTATTTTATTTTTCTTTGCTAAGTGGGAGAATCTAAATTTATTATTTTCAAATGAGGCAATGAAAGTTAGTTGTTTTACTAATTTAGTCCAAGATAGAACAGTAATTCATTACCTTAATTAATTTTAGATATCCAGAAAGCTTAAGCAGAGAATCCCCAGCAACAACTGCTACTTTAAGGTCAGATTTATTACTTGAAGAATGTCCTTTACAAGGCCTTCCAAGATGTCCATCAGGATTTCGAAGATACCGAACTGCTGACGGGACTTGTAACAATCTGAAAAGTCCTTGGAGAGGCGCATCCATGTTACCAATGCAGAGATTTCTACCACCTCACTTCCATGATGGTATTATTTTAATTTTGAAACAACATCTAATTGTGAGTAATTTCAATTTTCTACTCAAGGAATTCAAGCAATAAGAAAATCGGTAACCGGAAGAAAACTTCCATCACCAAGAGATATAAGCACAAGAATCCATCGTGATAAAAATCGTGAAATGCCTACTATTACCTTGATGTTTATGCAATGGGGCCAATTTTTAGACCACGATGTCATTTCGTCAGTCCAAGCAAGAATGTTCAATCGATCAGTCCCTCGATGCTGTCAGGAAGGTGGAAGAGGTTTATTACCTCCAGAATTTACCGTAAGTATCAATCGATTTTAAATTTCATTTGATAACTCCAACCCTTGCAGCATCCTGAATGCCTACCTATTACCGTTTCGGAAAATGACCGTTTTTTAAGTCAATTTGGTATTCGTTGCATCGAATTCGTGAGAAGCGCACCAACAACTAGAATTGATTGCGATTTAGGATTCAGAGAACAAATTAGTCAAGTTACAGCTTACATTGATGCATCAACCGTTTATGGTAGCGATCCCGAAACGGCAGATTCTTTAAGACTCTTTAGAAAAGGTATTTAAATAATTATTCGTTGCTAATTACAGCAGATTTTATTTTTATCTTTACAATAGGACAACTTGTATATGGCCGTGCTCGTAGTGAAGGCCCTCTACAACCGCCAGATCCACCCGAAGGTGAATTATGCAGACTGGGAGCTGTAACAACAGATTGCTTCAGAGGCGGTGATTTAAGAGTTGGAGATCAGCCAGGTCTAACTGCTTTACACACCGTTTGGCTTAGATACCATAATCGAGTTGCATTTCAATTAGCAAAGATGAATTCAAGATGGAGCGATGAAAAAGTGTATCAAGAAGCAAGAAGGATAGTTGGGGCTTTAATTCAGCACATAACCTACAGAGAATTTTTGCCCATAGTTTTAGGTATCCCAACTATTTTGTTTTTATTATTCATATAAGTACTCGCTAAATTCAATTTATAAAAGGTGAAGAAGTGATGAGGCTTTTTGGATTGAATTTGGAACGTACTGGTTACTACAAAGGATACAATCCGAAAGTAAACCCAACTCCAGCAAACTCGTTTGGAACTGCCGCATTTCGATTTGGGCATAGTCTAGTGCAAAATTCTTTTGTTAGGAGAGACAGTGCTCATCGAATTATTCGAAACAGTAAGTTTGTTGTTTTCTTACATTGTTTCATTGAAAATCGAAAATTTTTTAGATGTTACCTTACACGAGGAACAAAGCAATGTCGAAAATCTCTGGAGTTTCGGTTCAATGGATCGGTTGCTTCTAGGATTGTGTGATCAACCCACACAAAGGAGAGATGAATTTATAAGCAAGGAACTTACAAATCATCTATTTCAAACTTCTGGGTTTTCATTCGGGATGGATCTGGCTGCAATTAATATACAAAGAGGAAGGGATCACGGATTACCTAGTTATACAGCATGGAGGGAACCATGTGGGTTAATACCCCTTAGGAATTGGACAGATTTTAACAGAATAATGTCTAGTGAGACTGTACAACGCTTCAAATCACTATATGAACATTTTGATGATATCGATTTGTTTAGTGGTGGTTTGGCTGAAAGGCCTGTGCGTGGCGGTATCGTAGGGCCTACCTTCGCTTGTATAATAGCGCAGCAATTTTCAAATTTACGCAGAGGTGATCGATTTTGGTATGAAAATGGAAATTTCGAATCTTCTTTTACACCTGCTCAACTGCAACAGATTAGAAAGATTACTTTTGCACATGTTTTGTGCAAAACTACTAATGAAATAGAAACTATACAGCCGTTTGTGTTTCTTTCGGCTGATGCTTCTAGAAATGTGAGAGTTCCTTGTGATGATCCTATTATTGACAATTTTGATTTATCCTTTTGGAAGGAAAGACATCCAAGCAATGGAGAAGCGCCTTTAGATCCTAGCGTGTTTTTAAGGAGATCGGATGATAATTTTGATGAATCGCTTGATGAGGTTGAAGAAGATGATGAAATTGAGGATCGTGAAAATTCAAATAGAAAACGTCGTAAACCCAGACCAAAGACTAAAACGACCAGAGCACCAGTACGACGTAAGACAACTACTAAATTAGTTACAAGACTTACCAGACCGACTGCTTACGTTAACAATCGACCTGTAGGACAAAATGTTGTCTATAAACCTTTTAAAGTTAAAGTTACTAACATATCGACAGCGACTGTTAATTTGAAAAATAAGAAAAATAAATATGGACGACCTACAAGTAGTGTTCAGAAACGACCTATAGCAAGACCTGTGACGGTGACAAGACCTATACATGTGTATTCTTCTTCCCAAAGACCTATATTAGTTAAAAAACCGGCCGTTGACGGATACTTAATTGACCATGTATCATCAAACGGCGCAATGACTTCTAGACCGACATCAGTGACTTATGACAAAGGACCTTACCAAGTGAACATAAACATACAACTTATCCCAACAAATGGACAAGTTCAAGATTCTAACAAATTTGGTTATGAAAACCATCCAATGTTTAGTACAAGACAGACCACGCCAATGACCCATATAAAAGTACAATCTACAAGACAGCCTATACATGTTACAGAATCTTATGACTATAGCCAAAATCGACCTAGTGGTTACAATAACTTCGTGACAAGCAGACCTTCACGTCCAATTATGAGACCACAAAGCGGTTATGATAACTTTTTTGATCCACCATTGACAGTAATACGACCCTTACATAGACCATCGACTGAGACTGTTTTCGAAAACGTACCATTTGCTACATCTAGTAAACCTGACACAGACACTTATAACTACCATAAAATCTCGACTATGCGACCCGTAATTATTCCTTCGTACTTATACTTGAACGAACAAGACGAAGATGCTTACAGCTACTATCAACAGACTTCTAAACCAATGTATAGTAGACCTACCAACTTATACAAGACTGACGAAGAATATGACTCGATAGACAATTATGACGTGACGAAATCCAAACAGAAAATAAGTAAATTGCATCAGGACAAGGAAGAAGTATCATTGGAGGATGAAGATACAAAAGGTTTTATTAAAATTTCTTCTGTGCAAGGACATAAAGATGCCACGTTAGAAGAAATGAAAAGTCCGATATATATTTCAGCGCAGCAAAAAGAAGGAGAGTTGGAATTATCAGATGAAGTCCATTATCCTAATTTTGCTCCGTTGGTTAAAGTTGATATAACACCTAGTGAAGATGGGTACGTTAATTTAATTTATGTTTAGTATCTTAATAATTTTATGTATTTTTTTGCAGAGTGAGCGAATGGATTGCTTACAATGAAATCAATGATACCTTCCCAGACATACCTGACATATACGATTTAATTGACTTTAACAAAAATGAGACTTGTACAAATGAATTACCTCAACCAATTAAACTAAACGAAATATGACAAGACACGTGACGCAGACTATTTTTGACAATGACTAGACATTTTACAATTAACTGAAATAAAGACAAGAAGATTTTACTGATAACTAAAACCGAATTTAATACTAATTAGACTTGCATGACATACATGAGGGTAAGTGGGTGTATAATTCGTACAAAATCTCATCTAAAAGCTATTAGCATTCAAAATATTAAAAACAAAATTATACTGGAAATAATTAATCGTGTTTTAAAAATAGTAATAGATAATTAGATAATGACCATTTAAAGACTCTTTACTACTAAAAATACCGAAATAAAAAACTGACTAAAAGGACTTAATTTAGATAACTACGTCTACATATGTGTATGTGTATATAAAAGGAATTTTTGTAACAAAAACAACACAGCGTGACTAATATTCAGCTGAAACAAACAAATAAACAAGTTGAGACAAAAGTAATTAAAGGAAAAATACATACGATGACAATTGATTACAATTCAATCTGTATACGTACATGGAACGCGCAAAATTTAGATTTATTTGAAATTAAATCTTATTAGATACAGCTGCATTGTGCACTATTAAAAGATGTGCTAGTTGTTATGTTGTTAGTATTTACAAATGAAAACAGACATTAATATCATTAATTTAATTTTTTAGAAACAATTTATTGTTAAATACAACATTAAGATAATGATTAAGCTACTTTCGTAATCAAACTGCTGTAAAAACTTAAAGCAACAGCGCAAAACTTAAAGAATGGTTTGTCCGTTCTCAGTATGTTTGCAAGCCAATGCATAGGATGGCCGCCTTCGGCAGCTTACCGTCGCACTGCGCTCTTCTTGCTATACGTGACGACCCAGCTGAAGAAAAATAATGGGGTTATTTTAATAGACACCTTGATACAGAGAGTTAGAACATCCAGTTCTTGAATGTTGAGCTTTAAGATTCTATTAAAGGCCTATCTGTTTTTGTGCAAGCTAGAAATTCTGGTTAACATTCCCAATGAGTGCCCCTTCATTTTTTTTTTCATATTTTCCTGAATAGATATTTGGGATCCATGTTTGCTGCAAATATTCAAAATTGCAAGCTGCAGATGAGC
The DNA here is from genome assembly GCA_011009095.1 of Ignelater luminosus. NCBI lineage: Eukaryota > Metazoa > Arthropoda > Insecta > Coleoptera > Elateridae > Ignelater > Ignelater luminosus. The sequence goes on from VTPC01005263.1 coordinate 52,369, forward strand.
ACTTCAACTGAGAGAAAGGCATTAAGCGCATTGTCTTCTATTACTCAGTTTATTCACCACGATCTACCGTGCTTAATAACTTGAAGACTATACTTTTTTGAACCTAGCCAATGAAAATACAAAAGGAGAGACTTGTAAATACATTCTGTATGATGTGGAAAATTTTGAAAGAATCTTGTGATATTGCTTTCAATTCTTCAAACTTTAATTTTCAAAAATTAATTTTCGCATATCAGATTTTGTTATTAATTCCACTGCTTCTTAATAACAACAAAGTAGAATTATTGCCTCAATTTGAATAAAAGCAAAATTGAGTCTCGGTTGATCAGAAGATATCTGCATGTCACGACAGAAATTAATTATGATTGACTAGTTACTGTAAAATTGTAGGTTTTGAATTATTTTAGGTTCTCTTTGACACTGTACATATTGTTATATCGGCTAAAATAATGCACATTTTAATTTATAAAAATATTTATTTGCAATTTTCTGATAAAGTATATTAAACAGTACAAAGACACTTTTTGAATGATTTTTACAATTTTAGACACTGACAGAAAAACTTTTAGAAACGCTAATTATATCTACTTACAGATTACCGACTAATCTGCTTCCTTTAACAAGATGAATAACTGACAGACTAGACGTAATTACTACTGACTAATTACTTTGAACATTTTTAAATGCTAGGACTACTTTAAATTAGACTGGACCACAACAAAACGAACGATTTTATTGATTGTACTTCCGACTTCTGACAAATTACCTTAAAAATGTATTTACGTTAACTATAATAATTTGTTTTAAGTACTTAGAATACTAGTGTAGATCTTGTAGATTAATTAAACACGTTCCAGCTACTTATGCTGCCATTGGTGATATTGTTACTACTTTTAGTGTGTTAGAATAATGTTTATATAGATTTTGTATTTCCTCATATTTTTTGTATTTTCATATTTATTTTTGTATAAAGGAAATTACTGTTTATTATTATAGTAATTATGCAATAAAGTGAATATACATAAACAACTCGAATTTAATTAATTTAAAAATCATCGTCACTGTTACTTTGCACCTTACTGCTCGTCTTTCTACCACCTGGAACGGTCCTTTCCATAGCTGACAACTCCAAACCTAGGGAATCATCGTCAGATTGCAAAGGTAACTCGGGTTCATCACCGTCAAGTAGTAAATCATCCGTATCAGTATCCGTACTCATATCGCCATCAGATCCACTAACCGAACCCAAGGGATTTAAACCACCAAATACTTTCGAAGTATGTACAGTCTGGCTCCGACCTAAAAAAGATAAATAAAACAGAATTCTCACTACATCAAATTTACAAGGAAAAAACTTTACCTCCCGTTCTAGCTCTAGGCCTTTCCTGTTTAATATGAGATTCCCGATTCGATTCTGGAGTATTTTCGTCAAAACTCAATAAATCAGTCGGATCACCCCTATCTAAAGGAACGGTTTCAATTACTCTTTGTGAAGCAGCAAACTGCTGTCTTTCTAAATGCACTCGTTCAGCGTTATTGGCCAAACTTTCCAAATGATTTAAAGTGCGTACGCGCACGGCATACTGAACAAATAATTTTTCTAACTCGCCTTCTAGGTCTGTAAATTCCTCTAAAAACGCCGGCCTGAAACGTATAGACTCCCCTTAGTGCTTTTAAAGAAAATTCCCTTCCATTCTCGTTTAATACATAAATAATTTTATTTTCACACTAACCTCACTTTCTTTAACGTTTGCAATCTCTTCTCGTAACGATCAATCTCGATTTTTCTACGTTCTATTTTAGCATCCAGTCCGGCTTCAGTAGCAGAAACGTTATCGATTAATTGTTTCGTTTCTATTATTTCCTTCTTTATCGCTTCTATAGCATGCTTTATTCCTATTTCCACCTCATTTACTTCGTACTGTCTGGCCGCACTCAAATGCCTTAATGCCTTTAAAAGAGTTAATAAAGTTGCAATTTAAAAAATTGGACGCCTATAATAATAATGGCGCACACCCACCCTCAGATCAACTTCCTTCCCAAGTAAATCGTATAATCTTGCCCCCGTAGAAGTTATTTCGCTTGCTAATTGCCTAGATTGCTTTAAGCCATTAACCTAAAAGAAAATATAACTTCGTAAATCTCACCCAAGAAACGGCATAAAGTTTTAAACCTTATCAGAAATATCAAAGTCACGTAGAGTAACGCCGTTTGCGCTATCATCGTCGTTTTCCTTTTCTTGAGAGTTTTCCTGCAGCGCTTTATACAGCAACGTTGGTATTTTTAATAATTCTTTCACCGCATAACCGTCCGCTTGATATAACCTTTTCGTGTTACATTTAATGTTAGCTTTCAATACCTGAAAATTAAGTTGAAAGAGGGATTATTATATTAAAACTAACACACAAGTGCTACTTGAAACTTCCCAGCGTTCTCCCAGTGCGGTTCTGTGGGTTTTAGCTTTTTATGGTTTGTTAATCCTATTATGTTCGAGCTTAATAAGTAGTGTAATTACAAAGGCAAAAGCTATTACTGCATTATCTTGATATACCCTAGATAATCGCAAACCTTACATTATTCTATTTAACAACAGGATAATGAAAAAAATAACTTATTAAACAGAATTACGTATAATCATAATTCCTAGGCATTTTTTTGTGTAGTAAATGTATGCGGATGAACCACGCAAGACTGCATGCATTTTAATATAAAACGAAATGTGTCATAGTCTTTTTTACAATAAAGATAATGCTATATAGTTACGCAACCGTGCACTAGGTACACTGGGTGTATTTTAAATATTCAAGGATGTATCTTCAAAAATATAGCAGCATATGACATAAGAATTACCTACCGTCACGTTATCACAATAAAGTTGAGAGTAGAAAGCTGACACTTCCAGCTACTTATAATTTATCATTTTTGTGTTTAAATGTCATCAAAAAAACATTAAGAAACTTATTACCGTCAGCTGTTACATTAAAAAGTGTAGACAAAGCTTTCTCAACTTCCCAAGTAAACAGAGAACCTTTATCAAGATTCTTTTTTAATAAGAGCAGACTTCTGTCAAGAATTTTATCTAACACAAAACAAACAAGTCGCTTAAATTGAGATGCTCGGGGCTCAAATAAGTTGATAGAAGGATTAGCTCTTTATTAAACATTATTATCAAAGAAAATTAGAATGTCCTACTTTAAATAAAACAATCAAGATCGATTGAATTTTGACAAGACTTTGACTGAAGATAAAGTAAAATCCAAAAATATACGTCTATCAATGATACCTCAAACACAGGAATTCAAGTGTAAAAGAAGTGTCAAATCAACTCAACGTTGGTTGATGAAATAAAAGTCTTCTCAGTAAGCTAGTGATTTTCAACAGCAGAAATAACAGTCTGTAGAAATAAAATATTCGCGAAGAACCTAAAACCAAGAGGTTACAGGAAAGTAGAAGAGTATACCTTTGGAGTCTCCAAAAGCATAAATCAGGATGGGAACAAACTACAATAGTTTGACAGTCTACTCGCTTTGCATTTAATCAAGTTTTGCCCAAAAATGCGCAAATGAATTTAAAGAGCTTGCAGAAAGAAAAGAAATAAATTTGGTTTGGGTTCTCGTTCACAGAGAATTTCCAACAACGAGGAATCAGACAAATCTGTTTCCTCTTATTTGTGTGGTCGAGAACTTCGAGTCAGATTTGATGGAAAGTGAAATTAAAAACAAATGGACAAGTTCACAAAGGCTTCAGTTTAGGGCCTTTAATGCAGGGCCGTTCTAAGCGCGTGTGTAGCGTGTTTTGACAAATATTTGCCAAAATAAGATTGACAAAGAAAGTTCACAAATTTATCATCAATTGCATCATTGTATCTCTGATTAAGAAGAAATTCGCAAAAGTATCTATAATCTAGTTTGAAAACTGTTTGTTTTGCGATTCTACGAATATTTATCATCACATTAGAAAACACAAAGGTTAGGGAAACTGATTTCTACACAGATAACATTAAAGCTCTGCAGAGCAGGAATGTAATACCCACGTTGGTTAGCTTGGTGAAGTCTCTACTAGAAATAGAAAGTGTTAAAGTTTCTCTAAGAAACTGCCATGAAGACATCAGGGTACATGCAAGCCTTTCATCCTATATTTGGTGTCTAATAGTGAATGGTCTTTTGGAGCGCTTAACAGCGGACGGCTTTCTTGTTAAGGCATACGCATACGACGGGCTGGTGTTAGTCACTGGTAGCTTTTTCAACATCCTGACCAAATGCAAGTGGCCTGCACGATCATGGGAAGATTTTGTAATGAGAATGGCCTTCTCAGCAAATCCATCTAAGTCTAAGGTAATTCTCTTCATCAAGAGAAACAAAAAGGGAAGATATAAAAGAATTCATATTGTACAGTAGACTTCTATCGCCCGCACAAAAAGTCAATTACTTAGACGTGGCCTTGGAAAAGAGGTGAAGCTGGAAGTCACATGTCGACAAAGTGATATCCAAGTCGACAAGACACTCTGGCAGCTGCGTCAGGTAGGCTCTGGAGAATCAATCCTCAGATAGCTTACTGGATCTACACTACAATTATCAAACGTAGAGTACTATATGGTTCAGCAGTCTGATGGTTTAATGTAGAGCGTGCCATCATCGCCCAAGCGCTGACCAAGTTACAACGCCTGCCATGTCTGGGTATAACTGAGGCAATGAGGACTATCCTTACGGCTGCACTAAAGGTACTGTTGGAGTTGGCAGATCTCCCGACTTGGATAAGGAAGGAGGGATGAGGAGTTATGGCTTAGAAAGGATTTAAAACCGGTCACGTTAGGATAGTCCAGTTAGAGAAAAAAGAAATGACTTTATCCACTTGTAAAGTAACACAGACGAATAACCGATTAAGGCTGCATGACACGTGCTCCTTCACAATCCCGACTTAGGAACAGTAAAAGAGCAGTAAGGTGGATTTCCAACAGGACTCGCTAGTTTTCTATACGGAGAGATCACGTATGCATGAAATCCCCGGAATCAGGCATTTACCTGAAAAACCCACAGGTGCAGGTGAGCTTTACTCTAAGAAAGTACACTATGGTTTTCCAGGCTGAAGTTTATGCCTTTGTATAGGAGGCGTTTAGGGAAGATGCAAGGATGACTAAGTAAAAGATATATATCTGGCGGCACTAAAAGCGGTCTGCGCAGCCAGCACAAAAGGAGAAGTACTCAGACACTTTGGAAGAATTTACCGCAACGAAAGAGGTTAACCTTGCTTGAGTTGCTGGACACAGCGAGATCCGCAGCAACGAGAAGGCCCATGAACTCGCCAGATTTGGAACCGAGCACACCTTAGGACCAGAACCTTTTCTAGGAATATCAAGGCAACAGATCTGGTTAGCTCAGTTTGAATTTCGCAAGAAACTGGGTACGCGAGAAGCCCTATTTACCTTCAATGTGCTAGTGCAATGATGCCTGGATGTCATTCAAGATGTATATGCATGTTTTATTGATTACAATAAAGCATTCGACAAGATCCGCCATGACGAACTAATAAACACCCTTAAAAACAAACATCTTGATCACACAGACCTCATGATCATTTCAAAGCTTTATTATAACCAGAGGACGACAATATGCATCGACCAGCGAACATAAGAAAAAATGGAAATAAAAAAAGGAGTTCGACAGGATGCGTTTTGTCACCGACACTCTTCAATAAGTACTCTGAAGAAATTTTAAAAAAGGCTCTTAAAGGAGAAGAAGCTAGATAGCTCCTTTTCAGCCCTTTGGAATAAATTGATGGAGATGGCCGATCGCAACGCTCCTCTAAATTGGTATGGATGCGGCTGCACAAGCAAAAGCTCGGGAAAGAAGACGAAGCTCCCCTGCAGGGCTAGTGGTGTTGTAGGCGTGGAGTGGTGATCCTGAATGGCTTCTGGCGGTGCATCTTGGAGCTGATAGTGGCGGTGTTGTTCGAGCCACGAGAGTCGGAGCAAAAGGAAAACAACAGATCATGCCTTAAAGGCCACGGCGATCTACCGAAGCGCCCAGGGTAAACAGCGAGAACACTGACCGTCCCGGGGTCCCGAGGGGCCGGCGCCACTGCCGGGGTCAGAACTGGAAGGGATGGTGGAATTGGATTGAGATAGGTGATGACAAAGATGGTCCGTGAATAATACTGTTCCAGCATTTGCCTTTACCACTAGGAAAAACCACGGAAAACCCTAGTGAGAACAGGCGGCCCGAAGACGGCCAGAGCCTTTGGGATGAAGTAGTGTTAACAGATCGGGTTATTGATAGATCAAAGGTGTGGTGTCTAAGATGTCCTGTAAGTCCGGTGGGAGATTCTGGGTGTTTTGTAGAAGTATAGCAAGTGGGTGTTTCATTTTGGCACGAAGTTTAGGGCGATGATTTCCAAGAGGAAATCGGAGGACCTCAAGTGTGTGGGTAATGTTTAGAGCGACGGCTTTAGAGACGAAACGGTCTCTCAGAAACTCGAGGCGTGCGTCAATCGGGGGGATCCCGGCGAGGTCGCAGACTTCGTCGGAAGGGTGAAAACGGTCCAGGTTTGAGGACTGTTAGACAGATGGCCCGCTTCTTGAAGCGGAGTCGGTTAATGAGATACTTGGGTGCAGTTGAGAAACAGGTAGATCTGTAATATATCACTGGTCTGATGAAGGACTTATAGGTGTAAACGAGAGTACGACTATGGCAGCCTGAAGTGCCACCACTGATCTTTAAAAAAAGAGAGCTACCCTGCTGGACTTTTGTCAGGCAACGCCGCATTTTTGCCGACCAACAGAGGGTATGGGAAGAAGTGATGCGTACGTAGGTAACCAGAGCGGAAAGTTCAAGAGGAAAATCCCAAAGGTCTAGATGTATAGTGTTTAGGTTGAGACGGTGAATTTTTGTGAGATTTTTACAGCGGAAGAAAATATTTTGGTGGGGTTGAACTTGATGCGCCACCATCGGAGCCAAACCTCTAACCGGGAGAGTTCCCGAGTAAAGATCCTAGAGCCGACGGCGATGGTCCCGGCTGACACCCATAGTGCAGTGTCATTCGCGTATTAGACCATGCGTGCATTAGGGTGTTGAGGCAGGGGGATGTCATGCCCCCCGCAAGAGGGCTATGTTGCCGGTGGGATAAGAAGCTATTTATTAATCGAACGAATGGTACGGGGATGTTGGCACGAATGAGTTTTAGAAGAAGCCCCTCGTGCCAGACTTTATAAAATACTCGCTCGTTGTCAAGGAAAGTGGAAATGACGCAGCGGACGGAGTTGATTGCGCTGCTGACGTCGGTATGTAAACGGAGAAACGGGTCCATGAATGATCTGCCAGTTCGGAAACCAAACTGATGATCAGGGATGATGTTATTATTGGAAAGGAATTCAATAAGTCGATCAGTAAGGATTCGTTCGAAAATCTTGCCAATGACGTTTAGTCAGATGCTGGTTTGTTGGGCTTGGGAATTATTATGACAATGGCTGATTTCCATGAAGTTGGAAAGTAGCCGCTTAGTAGACAGCTGTTAAAGATAGCTGGGAGTAGGGTGATGGCTGGAAGTGGTAGGTGACGCAGAGCTCTTCGGGCGATAATGTCTTCACCGGGGGCGGAATTTCTGCCAGAGAAGATGGCGGAAGTGGTTTCTTTCGTACGGATTGGGGGCAATGATGTCTGGGGGTAGCGGCTCTAGAAGAGCAAGTGGGGAGACCATCACCAGGGGTGGATGTCACGAGTGTTTTCAATTTGCTTGTTGATTTGTTGGTTGAAACCGATCATAGAAGAGTCGGTTAGCAGGAGATTGGTGGACGGTTTGAAGTCTATTTGCGAAGAGATCGGCTTACGCTTGGGGTTCGGTGATTTTATCACCGAGGTGGTCGAGATAGTTGAATTTAGAGCGACTTTACGCCATAAGGGAACGAAATTTGTGCCAGAACTTGACGCCGTCTCTGTGATCCAGGTTAGAGCAGGCAAGGGTCTAGCGTTCCTTCCTGAACCGGATAGTATTTTTCCGGACCAAGGAATTGAGCCTGTAGAAACAGAGGGAATAAAGGCAAATGGAAAACCGATAAACAGAATAAGATATGCGGACGATAAGGTCATTTTGGTAGAAAAATGTAAAAGATCTACTAAGACTAAGGACAAGAAACATAGTGAGAGGCACGATCTAACTCTGAATATAAAGAAAACCAAATTCATGATAATCTCGGAAATCCACCGAAATATAAATCTTATAATTAACGGAAAGAATATAAAACAAGTCGATAAATATATGTACCTTGGCACAATGACTAACTCTTCCAACGAATACGCCAACGATATAACAATAAGAATAGAGAAAGCGCATTCTACCTTTATTAAAATGAAAAACGTAATCACGAATAGAAATTTTAGGTTGGAGCTAAGAGTGCGACTGGCAAAGTGCTACGTCTTCACAACTCTACTTTATGGAGTGGAAACATGGACACTTAATGCAGCAACCACCAGAAAATTAGAGGCGTTGGAGATGTGAGTATACAGGAGAATCCTAGAAATATCATGGACGGACAGTAACAAACACCGAAGTCTTAAGAAGAATTAGCAAAGACATGAAAATTATAGGCATAATTATTAATACCAGAAAATTGCAATATCTTGGACATATAATACGAGGATCAAAATACACCATGTTAAGACTGGTAATACAAGGTAAAATCCAAGTCAGAAGAAGGGTCGAAAGAAGAAAAATATCGTGGCTGCGCAACTTGAGAGATTGGTATGGATGTAACATCAAGGAAACTTTTCAGAGTAGCTACGTCCAAGATTAGAATAGCCATAATGATTACCTACCTCCGATGAGGAGAAGGCGCTTGAAGAAAAAGATAAGGATACGATAGCAGAAACTAAAGTTGTGTCTTTCCAGAAATATTCAGAGGAGATTAAAACAAGTAATCCGTTGGCTTTACCTTATAGAATTACAACAACCAGAAAGAGAAGGAGGAAGACGAAGAGACGGAAGATTAGAACAAAGCAAAGCATATGAAAGAAGGAAGAGGAAGAAGGAGGAGGAAAATAATAATCCAACTTTTACAGTCCTTCAGAACGTGCAGAATATAAAGATTTATAGCGTATAGACAAATTGCTATTTGCTCATTGTTCTTTTATTTATTTAGAATTCTGACACCTACATAATTATTTTTGCTAAAAACCCATTTTCAACATTTAAATGCATTTGAACATAAAGGCATATTTCCTTTTTGAGAACCGACAATCAGTTATAGATTTTTAATTAATTAGGTAAACGACCATTGCTTCTTATACAAGAATTATCTTACCATATGAATGAAGAGTGTGATTTTAAATAATTTACTGTGAGTTTTGCTTAGAATTTAATGATTTACGTCAAACGTCATAGACCCTATTTCTTCAATGTACACAACAGAATAGCAGAACTGGACTAATGCATAAGCAGACTAAGCACATGCTTAGAGCCCCCGCTCAATAGGGGCCTCCGAAAATTCTTATTATCAATATGTTTTTTCATAAATATATAGAAATAATTTGTTAAACTTTTTCTGGAGATAGACAAAGTATTTTTAAAACTTAATTATAAATTGTGTTAATTAATTTCATTGTAATAAAAAAATTTAGATTCAAAATTTAACTTTAAAATACCTGCCATAATGAATACTGTCGCACATGCGTTGATGCGTACCACCGTTGACACCAACTAATATAAAAGGTTATATTGTGCAAAGTTGAATATTTGTGCTGATCCTCTTCAAAAAGGAGCGATGAATTGCTATTAACATAAGGAAACAAATAGTTTTAACAGTTACTTATTTTAAATGTATAAGTATAAGGGCTCGTTTTTATGTTCCCGGACTAGGCCTGAAAACAAGAGACTAAAACAAGAACAAAAATTTATTTTTCAATGTAGTTGCCTTGCTTTTGAATACAACTATTACACCGTTTCAAAAACAACTTTAATCCATTATAAAAATATTCTTCTGCCTTGCCCGCAAAATGGCATTCAACGGCAACAGCTTCTTCCTCGTTCCTAAACTTTGTCCCCCTTAGAGTTGTTTTGAGATTTGGAAACAAAAAATAGTCGCAGGGGGCAGATCTGGACTATAAGGCGGATGGTCGATTTCTACGAAACCACATTCGGCAATAACAGCTTTTGAAACTCTTGACTTGTGCACTGGTGCAATGTCGTTGAGCAACAGGATACCTTTCGTCAGTTTTCCTCGCGTTTTCACTTTGACAGACTCTATGAGACGATGCATTAAGCTCGCGTAATACTTTCCTGTTACCGTGCTACCCTTATTCAGATAATAAATCGTTAAAATTTTGTGACTGTCTCAAAAAACGGTTGCCATTACTTTTCCTGCAGAAGGAGTGACTTTAAACATCTTGGGAGGGCTGGAACCCTTAATATGCCACTGCATCGATTTTTGTTTTGAATCAGGATCAAAATGATGGACCCAGGTTGGTAGTTGTTCGATATAGCTATCTCTAGGAAAATGACGTTTTGAGAGCAAGTTTTTGGTATCATCAGGTAGAGAATTACTCACAAAATACAATTAGATAGTCGGAGGTAAAGAAAATTAATCCAATCTTGGTGAAACCGACGAAAAACAAACACGATGTTTAAGCACATCTTAGATCATGTTGTACGATATAAACTGTGAAGTTGGCAACCAATCAGCTGCTGCGTACACTACCAACCCCTATTGTAGCATAAACCGCGTATGGATATCCCCCAACCTTGCGTGGTTAGGTTAGAAGGAGTTAAACTTAATTTTTTCAATGAATTTCACCCCTGCCTTGCGCGGGGGTGTAGCGAGGGTGTTGCTAGCTTGGTAGTAGTTAAAAGTTCATTTTTTAATAAATTCACCCATGCTTGCGCGAAGTCAATGTTATCCAGGTGATGTTGGGAAATTGGGTTATGGTACTGTCGGGGAGTAACACGGACGTAGCCCCGATATTATAGTGTCTTGGCTGTCGTTTTGCTAGGGAACTGTCAAGATCGTCAATTTTCGAAGTTTTTTTAAAAATTTCCTTAAGTGTTTGGCGTCGAAGAGGTGTCGTTTGATTTTCTGAATGGATATACATGCATTGGTAAGGTTAAATTCTTTCTCTACAAGTTTAATACTAGGGGGGAGCTGCATCAAACTGTAAACCCCAGGTTTTATCTCCAGTGACAAGTCGACTGATAATAGAATCCGGTTCATCTCCATAGAGCGTCAAGACTTGTTCGTACACGCATTTGAAACGGCGAGAGCATGTGCGGCACCCATCTCGTACTAACCTTTTGTCATTCCAAGGCAATCGTGTAGAATTCTGAAAACCGTGGTTTCTGAAACTCCTAATAATGATGCTAATTGTCGTTTCTTTATTCTTGCATCCTCCAGTACCAAACACTTGGTTTTTTGAATAACATCCGACGTGACCACGTCAACAGGGCGGCCTGGACGGGGATCATCCTCCAGTGATTGTCGACCATGTTTAAACAATTTTGACCATTCGCAAATAGTTGACTTGGAAGGACACTCATCTTCGTATACAGTCAGCAGTTCTTCGAGAATACGATAATTTTTGGAATTTTTCCTTATTTTGTAAGGAATTTTATAACAGCTCGATATTCGACTTTGTTCATATTAATACGTGACAATACAAACTGACAGATAATAGAACTACTGTTGCGGCAATTGTTTTGTAACTTGACACACACATTATCAAGGCATATGGGATTAAAAAACATAATAATGAAATTGCATTCAAATTAAATACTCCCTAATCCGGGAATATAAAAACGACCCCTCGTATATTATGATTTTATGAATTACGTGTATTGTTATTCTTGACAAGTTCTTTTAATGATTGAACATGAAGTTCAATTTAAAGAAAATACTATCATAATGACCAGAAGATTACGCATATTTGCTTGTGAAACATTTTTTGCCAGGGCAATAGTTTATGAGATAAAAAACAAAACGTCGATATTTTAAAGCAAGCAAAGAGACCCCCACAATCTGCAGTGCTTAGGGCCTCTAAAGATATTAGTCTGGTCCTGCAGAATAGTATGCAATCAGACCTATCTGACAAATACAAAACAGATTCGTTAGTAATAATAATTATTATAGAAGCTATGACCGGCCCTAGAAGCAAGACAACTTCCTGGTCTGTGGAAATCTAGTAGTTACTGACAAATTAAAGTGAAAGAGACGCAAAAAAGATCTTCACTTCAGAAGGGTTGATCCCACGTAAGTTATTACAATAGCATCACTGATTTGATCATTTACACGTCTGTACGAGGGCGGTTCAGTAAGTACCCGTGTTTGACGACAGAAGGCGTTCCTGAGGGAGGTTGGTGTTATCATCGTGTGCTGCCATCTATCAAACGACGGTATAACAAATTGCAGACTGATTGATAGGTTAGTTTGGATTTGACAGCCATTTGAGTAAGACGTGTTTCGTGATTTTAGCTAAGATGGAAAAAGAGCAGTATCGTTCGGAAATTCGCTTTCTGTTTTTGGATGGGAAAAAATGCGAGGAGATAAAAGTAAAGTTGGATGCTGTTTATGGGGACACTTCGCCATCTATGACCACAGTTAGATATTGGTTCAACGAATTTAAACGTGGGCGAACATCCGTTTTTGATGAGGAGCGACCAGGACGCCCGGCAGACGTGGTTACCGAGGAAATCATTCAAAAAGTCCACGACATGATTCTCGCTGATCGACGAACGAAAGTGCGTGAAGTAGCAGAGGTCGTAGGTGTGTCGACCGGAACGGCAATTAATATTTTACATGATAAGTTGGCGATGAAAAAATTATCAGCGCGATGGGTGCCGCGATTGCTAACGGTGGACAACAAGCGGATGCGGCTGTTAACTTCGAAGCAGTGTTTGGAACAATTTAAGCGAACTCCGAAGGAGTTTTTGCGTCGAGTTGTCACCGTTGATGAAACCTGGATTCATCATTACACACCAGAAACTTAGCAAAAATCAAAACAATGGATTTCTCCCGGTGAATCTGCTCCAAAGAAGGCGAAGATGGTTCCATCGGCCGGAAAGGTCATGGCGACGATTTTTTGGGATGCGAACGGCGTCATCCTCATGGATTTTTTAGAAAAAGGAAGAACGATCACTGGACAATACTACAATGAGTTATTAGACAGCTTCGACAAAAAATTGAAGGAGACACGGCCGCATTTGGCAACAAAGATGGCGCTGTTTCACCACGATAACGCACCAGCACATTCATCCGGAGTTATCGCCGCCAAACTGCATGAATTGCGTTATGCATTGCTGCCGCACCCCCCGTATTCACCCGATCTGGCTCCCTGCGACATTTCCTTGTTTCCTAACATGAAGAAATGACTCGCGGGAAAAAAATTTAGCTCAAACGAGGAAGTCATCGCCGAGATAGAGGCGTATCTTGGAGAGTTCGACAAATCCTATTTTTTTGGAGGGGTTAAAAAAATGGCAGGAACGTTGGGAGAAGTGTATATTTCTAAAAAGAGACTATGTTGAAAAATAAAAAAAAAATTTTGAAAAAAAATTGTGTCTTCATTTCTAACACGGGTACTTATTGAACTGCCTTCGTACATGCATACTTTAGGCTAATATTACCGAATGATAAACCCATTCCGGGTAGTATGAATGCAGCTTAAGAGTCAACAAGCTTTAGATTAGCATAAAAGCATCCAAACACTTGCACCGCTCACTGTCTTTGATAGAAATGTGGAAACGTCTAAATAAAATATTTAAGTTTGTTAAAAATGTAAAATTGTTAATTGTTATTAAATTGTAGTGGACCGTCACATACTACAAATTTCATTTTCTTTTGAAATGAGTATATTTTTCCAAATAATTCCCTCGAAGACATACAAAAAGCTTACTTTCTCTTCGCTGTGTTATATAACCTGACAAAAATTATCACACTGTTGTTATTTATACAGTGTACTAAACGATCAATAAAAGTGAACGAACTTTTCTTATATACGCTCCCTTGCCCGTTAAAAACTATGAGCCTGATATAACATAATAAGAGGTCGTAAACAGGGGCTTGCGAAGAAAACTTGCCGACAAGGTGCCAGCTCTAATTTACCGCTCCATTACAAAAAGAATACCCATTATTTCTGATGGGAAAGTGCTTTTAATTTAGGACTTTCCGTTCTCCAGGTATATTATGCGCTTTTTGCAATCCCCTCGGCGTTGACCTGCATTTGGCGCTAAAACCTGAGCGAACTTGATTCTTTCATAATTTACAAGCTCAGCTTTTGTATGATTTATTATAACAACGGAGAGAAAAAAGGAATTTATAATTTTAGAAGTGTTTTTAATCAACGCCACATATTTCTAGTAATAAGCTGTGAATGTAGTTGAGCTGCTGTATAAAAACACAATTAAGCTGGTGTGATAGCCTATATTTGCAATCCCTTTGATGTAGGACCTAAATAAACATTAAAGCTTAATTATAAACTGCGTATGTTTGTATATAGGATACAATGTCGAAAAAACTGCATTAGGTTCGTTACTGAAACATGTAAAATGACTACATTTGTACAAAGATAATCCATTTACATGTTGATTTAATGCATGCAGAAATAACATACTAATCCAGGATTGTCCGTTTGCCTATTAAATTAGTCACAAAACAGATATATACTTTTTCATTTTTTTGAAGACCTAAATCCAATTCGGTAGCAAACATGCACAAAAAATTAAACTTTGAGATTATCTTATCAAGGATACAAAAGAGATAAAGCATAAATTGTAATTGATGATTTTCATATTATGGACTAAACGGTTAAGTGAATATTTCTAAAACATTTCCGATCTGATTGGAAATCACGTCAACAAATAAAAGGGGCATTAATATAGCAACCTAACAAAGCTCTCTTTGATTAATGTTTTTTTGCTACCCACCTGCGGGGCCTGTGTATGGCTTATACATGAGCTTCTTTAACAACGAAGGGAAAGAAATATTTCAAATAAACATTTTCTTCCCTCTAGCGTTACAGAAGCTTTGATTAGGTATATTTAGAAGTGCCAGCCGACGAAATGCTGGCTAAATTACAACAAACAACACACACACACACATACAATGCATTTTACATTGCTTTGTGGCTACAAATGGAATTCTAATTAGCTGTGATCATTTTAGACAGCTCTACCTAAAAGGATGTAAAAAAGTCCTGTAGCGCCCCGTGCAATAATGTTTGGAAATATAATACACATTTTTTGTATTAGCAATGTTTCTGATTATTATAGTCTTAAAATTTCACCGAAAATGGGTCTTTCCTATAACAAATTATTATCTATCGGTTAAATAAGGCAAAAGTAATGAAGTTATTAAGGTCTACTCAGAACAATTACTATCACAAATTCCAATGATATGATAATTATATAAGCTCTGCAATGACTTTTAGAATTCGTTCTACTTATTAATTTCATTGCAAAATGGTGTCCCAGAAGAAACAAACAAAGTTGGCAGATCAAAAGCGATGAGAAATTACTTTTGCTCATAAAGAAACTGCTTTTACTTACTTGTAAAATAGCCGCCAAAGTTAAGTGTAATCAGTCTCCAGTTATTTGAAACTATGATGAAATGGGAAATACTGGTGATAAACCGCGTAGTGGGCGACCAAGGAAAACCTCAGTTACTTGCAAAAAATATTTTATTTTCTAGGACAATAATACACCTTACCATACATCAAAACTAATTCAATTCTGGATGAACAGCCCAACCTTCGTTCAGTGTGTGTGTGAATCAACGAAAATGCCACCGAAGGTGGCCGCTATTTAGAGGACCTAACCTCTCTATAGCAGGGTGATGGGTAATGATAGGGCGTGAACCAGATGTCAGGCATCAAACAGTCCCCCACGCCAATCCACTGTTGTTCAGTGGCGACAAGGCGATGGAAGCCGCGAGCCAGATCACCCAGAACTATCGACGACCCCCATGATCTGTATGAAAAGGATGAGCGCCCAAGGACATCCAGTAAGCTGCCGAACAGTGGTGGCGGTGATGTAATCGAAAGTGCAGAAAAACGGTTCCTTCCAGAACGGTGTTGGTATTTGTGTAATGAGAGGTGTGAGAGTGTGTATATGATTGGTGTAGTGTGGTGTAGGTATCTAGGTGAGTAGAGTGTGCCGTGGACTGATGCAGAAGCTATTCCGGCATTTGCCGTCACCACTAGGGAAAACCACGGAAAACCCTAGTGAGAACAGAGTGGGGACCTCTGCTGCCTGTAACAAAGGGAAGAGCAGAATCGTTGTTTGTGATTATTTGGAGGGGTTGTGGAACACAGAGGAGGTGGGAGGGGTTGTGTGTTTAGGGTTATCTGAAGGCGATTAGGATGTTGTCTAGAAGATCCTCCAGGTCTGGAATCAAGAAGGTAGCGTTGCCTAAGTAGATGGCGGGAAGAACTTGAATTTGTAGGTGACATGACGGGGTTGGTGACCGGCAGTTGAGTTTCTCGATTGAAATCGATAGCGTGATAAACATATCAACCCTGAAGGGACTCAAGCTGCGCGTCTATAGGGCAAATACAGGCCCGGTCGCACAACTCCCCGGAGAAGTGAAAACGATCCAGACCCAGCATCCCCCGACAGACCCGCATCTCTTTCTAGCGAAGATTATTTTTTTGGCAACGTTTGAGAGCACATAAACAGGGGCCGGATAAAAGTTTTGTAAGTGTGTATGAGTGTTTTGGGTAGCAGCCCCGGAAGTTACCACAAAGCATGGCGAGAAAGGAGGCGCGGCGCTGAACGGCGTCGAGACACCTGTCCAGCTCAGCGCTCCAATGGAGGGTGTAGGTGAAAGTGCAACCTAAGTATTGTAGAGAAGGGGGGATGCGAAGCCGAAAACCCCAAAGATCTAACCAAACATTGCTTTCCTGAAAGCGGAAGCTTAGGGTTTTGAAGAGGTGTCCAAACAGGATAGCCTGCGATTTGTTGGGGTTGGCTTTGAGACGCCAGAGTCGGAACCAATCCTCCAGTCGAGCGAGTGCTCGAGCCAGATGGCGGTTCACAGTTCTGGCTTTGGGGCCACTAGCCCAGATGGCGGTATCGTCGGCGTACTGCGTGATTTGGACAGTCGGAGAATAGATATTGGGGGCCGGTTGCGGCTCAGGTCTGGATATATCGTAACAGTAGAGGATGAAGAGGATAGGGGCAAGAATCGAACCTTGAGGCACTGCGGCTCTGAGAGTGAATGGGTTGGAATTTATGCCTTTGATACGCACTCTGTGCTGTCGATGTGATAGGTAACTATTGATGATTCTGACGAAGCCTAGAGGGAGTTGGGCGTTTTGAAAAAGTCCTTCGTGCTAGACCTTGTCAAAGGCACATTCTAGAAAGACACCGGCGACACATTGGCCTTGGTTAAGTGATTTGGCTACGTCAGCATGGAGTAAGAGAAGTGAATCAGAGATAGATCTGTTGGGGCGGAACCCGAACTGGTGGGGTGAGAGGAGGTGCGAGTTTCCCAGGTGTTCTCTCAGTCTGTCGGCGAGAATTCGCTCGAAAATCTTGCCTAAGACGTTGAAAAGGGCAATGGGCCTGTATGAAAAGGGGTCCGTGAAGTTCTTATTCTTTAGCATTAAACTCCAAATTATAAGTATAAGGCTCCAGGGTTGTCTTATACCGTCTTATACGAAAACAAAATAGTTTTTCAAAAAAACGTAATAACACACTGATTTGTATTGGGAGGAGGACATCTCAAAAATGTCTAATGGAAAGAGAGTTCAAGTGACACATCATTGGAAAGGCCTTTCAATTCTCCACATTGTCCTGTTTGAAGTTTTTAATTCGGTGGGTTTGGTTGGAAAATATAGGATGTCACATCTAAAACATAGAAGGCGTCATGATCTTCAAATTTTTACATTTGGCATTAAATAGTATCCGTCAGATTTTGGTAATTGAATCATAGACTAGTTCACTAACTGATTACTTCTAGTACTGCCTTGCACTGAGGGAACAACAGTCAGTGTATCTCTGAGTAGACTTCTCAAGTTTGTCAGTCCAATCTGATGCTGACAGATTTTACTAGAATTAGAATAATGAGGAACACAATACAAGGATGACGTATAGCTTCAACAAACTGTTACAGAAGTTATTATCAATCAACAAGCCGTCATCAACAAATTTACTATAGTTGCCAATATATGTGATGACTAATTCCATCTTACGCTTACTCTTTAAGCTTGTCTACTTTTGAGACCGTGCATATTTCACTGGTCCAGATTTCATTTATGTACTAAATCATTTGCCTTCCTCTCTCCGTAGTTGTACGACTAATTCGTACATTAGTGGCATAATAAATATGTATTTCCTCAAGTCTTTTCGTCAGTTCGTCTTGACTTACGTATATGACGCAATGTGGATTTCTAAAGTAAAATCCGCGAATTTTCTGCCAATTTGTCTGTTTTGCATTTTCATCAATGACGATTTATTTTTTCCCTATGTAGCAAGTTCAAACTTGCAAATTTCAAGTATTAATAGACGAGCCAATGCTTCATTCAGTGAACATCACTTTTCCTTACTTCATGCATTTAACTGCTCAGGTGGGACTCCCTATGTCACTGTCGCATCGCACTAGCAGAATCATGCATTTGCTTCACTTAGTTGAAGTCATCGGTTCTTGGTGTATATTTTTTAAGAGCTTAAAGCAATTTAATAAAGACGAGCAATCTCGTACGAGCTAAAAGCACTTTCATAAGGAATTGAAGCACTTCTTAGTAGTTCAAGCACTGATAAAGGCTTTAAGCAATAACAAGTTGTGCTTTGTGCTTGACTCTTTAATTTTGAGTATTTCGTAATTGGTGCTTTAAATATCCAATTACTGTGCTCAGTACTGCTCACAGCTCCAAATGCGTAATTGCACAACGTCGAGTGCTATATCTCTCAAGATAGATTTCTCCGAACGATAAAGAGGATAACCAGAGTGTAACGCACAACCGAACGTGACAGACATGTAGAAAGCCCGGGTTTGTAGTACGGACGATTGCCAAAGACCTGAGATATGCCACTTTGAGCGTCATGGACATTCTGGATGAGTAACGACTTGCATTTCGTAACGTTATTTTGCATCAGTAACACAGCTAGGTACAAAAATTCATAATTGCAATGTATTGTCAAACTATTCAACTCATAGAAAGTTGTTGAAATTATCCAACGTCATTATTTTATAAATGTAATTTTAGGTAATGCAAATTTAGCAACGTAACCAATACAATATGCTAAAAAGTATAACCTAAAACTCATTTTTACTTAACTTCTACCAAATGTTTAAGCCGTCAGAAGTATGCAGGGCTAAATCAAAGATTTCCATGTCTTGTCCTACTGTTTTATATTTTGAAACAGATAACACAACGCAGTGCTAATATCGTCTGCCATTTTCCCATCACCTTCATCTATTCAATAAACGCTGTAAATAAATACTTCAAATTACTTAATTTCTCTAGTTCGGAAAGATGGTGCATCGATTTTTTTTTTATTTCATAACTTATGTTAGTATAGCAGACTTGAACACAACTAGACACTTGGAAATTTATTTAAATTTTTTAGTTGTTAGTCGATAGCCATAAATTAGTGTAGGCCGATGTTTTCCGGCACAAGGTATGGGTAGAACCTCACTTGCCCGCTGTTATGTGAGGATGACCTACGCAAAAAAGGGATTTTATTTTAGTTTACGACTGTTTTTAAGGCTGACTGTTTTTTGTTTTTCTAGAATTCGTGTTTGTTGTTTTTCGGTCTTATGCCAACAGAGAATTCTGAAACTCATTTTGTAGTTTATTCAATACCTTCAAATCTCATTAAAAAGTAGACTTCGTACTTGAAATAAATTGGAAAAAGAAAAATAACCAAAAACGCATTTAAGGAATAGGGGATTGTATAATTCCCTGAACAAAAATAGGTGTTGAGAGTTTGTCTCCTACTTTAATATAATTTTAAATAGAAAGACGCCACTATTATACGAAAACCAACCGAAAAGAATGTATGTTTGTAATTCTTCGGATTGTAAACAGTAAATGGCTAAAGTAATGGCAAAAACAAGAAGACAAATGCTAGGGCTAAACATTTTTCTTTTTTTAAGAAAAAAACAGAGAAGTTGTTTCTTAATTCTTAAAGTAGGAGTGGACAAAACAATATCGCCGTAGTGTAGAAGACTCTAATTTACTGATCAATCAAATTTTCAATAAGAAAACCTGCTTCTTTTACTCAATTGAGATGGTTACGTTGTAAAAGGAAAAATTGATGAAGAAGTTAAAAACTGCGATGTTATTATTTACATTTACTAAGACCAAAAAAGCAACTTTATAGATTCTTTAAAATCAGAAGTATCGGTTTGTTTATCTCAACTCAGAAAAAAAGGTACAATTAAAAGAAATACATTCGGTCAATCATTTTTTTCAAGAAAAATAATTTTATACAACTCGACTGATGGCTTACTTTCCTGGCTTTCTTTCCTAATAGATCATCTTTTTCATTCAGTGACTTTTTTTCTTCTGATGCTTCTGCGTCTTCTTTATCTGGCCACTCAACATCGGTGTCTTTCGTTTCTTTTTGATACTTTATATTAGGACTGTCCAATATCTCCAATACATCGCTGCTGAAAGAATTTAATTTCTTTTTGGCAATAAATATAAAGTTGGGATAAATGAGTCTGAAGATACATACTAACAATTTTAAAATATCTTCATTTGTTTCTTTTCTTGGAAATCTTCAAGAAAATGCCCATCTCGGTAACTTAAAATTCTTTGTTTTTCTTCACTTAGATTATTGGTAATAATTCATTATTTATTATTTCTGCTGCATGAGTAAGGATTTTGTTAATGGATGGTGGCACAGTGGGTGGCACAGGATACCAACTACTGCTTTTTATAGAAACATTCGCTTTCTTTTAAAACTTTTCAGTAGACTGGGAGCTGGATGGAATTGAGCGTGCAAAATGTAAGGACCGCATGTTATCTATCCATATAAGCTCAGAAAAGCTTAAATATTAATATTTCAGATGTTGCGGATAAATTTAATGGTCCATGCTATGGAGTCATTTTAGTGATTGTTTTAATGAGAATAGGTAGTTTTTTACAGTATGAGAGATACGAGCTATGCTTGTTGCGTTGTGTTTCGCCTCGCTTGGGTAGTTTTAGACGCTCGTGTTTTGTGACATTTCACCGTGTGTTTCTCTTTAACCTCTGTTTTAATACCGCAAATTAAAGGGAAAACCTCATTCTAGACGGACCTGCTAAACTCGAACATAGATTTTTTTGAACGCTCGCCAGTGGCGTGCATTTTCATTCAAACTAACAAACTGTATATATGGATAAAGATATCCGCAAGCAAAATACTGTTTCCTACTCTACTACCAACGGTCTTTTGATATTGCAGGCCACCCCTGAATTCTCCCCCATTTAACCCAATGTAAAATAATAAAGAATGTAGAGGTCTGTTGCAAGAGTTTTGCTGCCTTTGCATATTTTCCCATCCGGATTGGTTTAGCATTACCGTACTGATAAAGGTCCCAGCTACCTTTCTGCCTGAGAATGAGCTATTTTGAAGGGCGTCAGTAGCCTACGAAGTCGAGACACATTCGTCACTTTTCGGCTCGTCCCAGGCAAACCGTAGAAAATATGAAGAAACTAATTATTCATTAATTATTTGATCATTAATCCATAGGCGTTCACAAACGGGTACTCATTGATCCCAGTTTTAACATTGGATCCATCGGTTACGGGGGGCCCTTAAAAATCAGGATTTTCCCCCATTTAAGTTCGACGCGGGTGGAAGATGTAGTACTACGCAGCCCATCGATTGGTATCTATTTCGTGATTAATTACCTACAAATAAGCACTTTAGGTGGAGTTAAAGGACGTCTCGCCCCTTCCCAACTCCAGACGCAGGGTTATATTTTAATTGGAACGTGTGTATCGGCTGAAACCTATACCGACGATGTGAATTTTATCTCCCGTTCTTCTTTTGTTTCCATACGGCGCGGCAGTTTATTTTACACTAGTTTCGGTTGGTCGCCTTTTTAACCCTGAAGATGGCGTTTTCAGGGTATCAACCCGATACGCAATTGAACACAATAGATGAGGCTATCCATTGATATAAACCGTTTTGATTAGGTTCTAGAAATAATGGCGCTATAAAGCGCCAAAAATACATCACGTCCATTTTCTTGCAATAGCTGTACCGACAAACAGCTGAAAACAGGTCGAACGCATACATATAAAAGCTTATACCTTAATCTACACAACAAAAGAAGTTCCATGTGGATATGACTCTTAGTTCTCGAATTCACACTTTTCTAGCAGTGATGGATTTAGGCTTAGGCCCGCGAAGCCCGGCAAGATTTGAGGGGCGCCAAAATTTGAAGCGCCGTAAAATTTGAGAGACGATAAATTTTTTTTTTGACATGGTTAAGTATCTAATTATTGAAATAAAAAAAAATATTAATTGACCAATTGATAATTTTGGAAATTACAAAAATGTAAGAAAATTGAATAGATTTTGCTCAACTCTTTGTCTTTTGCCACAGCAATTGCTTTTTATATTTTTATTATTATAGTACAGGGTGCCTCGTAATTGCCAATAAATCTTCAGATAGCAGCCTCCCTCAACCTTTTAAAATACCAAATAGTCCAGTGAAATTAGATCAAAATTTGAGGAATAGGAGAGATAATTTATAAAGTTTTTAAACTTTGATCAAATACTCATTGAGGGTCTATCAAAAGAAAACCGAAAAGTTTCCACCCCTAGGAGGGGGCGCTTCCTCTCTTCCCCCATCTAAAACTGAATTTTTTCTAACTTTTTCAGTTTTTCCAATGTTTAAGCCAAACTACTCATGTTTCAAGAATGACTCGATTATCAAAATTAATATACGTAGAATTTAGCAAAAAAAAGTTCTATGCAAGTTTTTGATAGATGTACTCCTTATCAAGTAATAGAAATCCAAAATAGAAGCAACTTCCGGGGACACCCCCCAAAACTGCACATTAAATCCACATTCAATTTGTTTTTCACTTAAGTAGTAGTTACAAGGTACATTTATAGTTAGGTATAAGGTAGAAATTATTCAAGTTTAAAGTCATCTTCGAGGTCAATAGGTTTGGTACACATTGCCGTGCATCGTAGGTTTGCTGTTACACATTTGCACTTTCTACTGCACCCTTTAGGTGTTTAGGACCGATTAGATAGTTTTCAGCCCCAGTCAGCTGCAGTGACACAATTTCCCAGCCAAGTCTGAAGTTGATGAAAAACGCGGAGAGAGTAGAGCTGGGCCGCATCTGCGGTGGCCGATAGGCGTGAAAGAAGAACAGCATTGCTTGCTTGACCTACGAGTTTATTAAAACATTTATCCTATTTTCATCATCAAACCACCAGCACCTGACACAATACTGAGTCTTATCACATGTGGATGTATTTGGCAGAGCTGCTACAGGCAGATACAAAATTATTCGAATACAGGAACCAAAGTATCGCAAGAAATTAAAGATTTATCAATTTTATTCCAATGATAATGGACCATAAAATTGTCAAAACTTGAAAGCATTGCTGGCAACTAATTTCATCAAATTTATCAGTACACCCAAGACTTGCATGTCTGTCATATCTATTTTTTGGTAGCATCTTCAAAAAGAGAAATATAACAGTTCTGTGCTTTATCAAGGGTAATTGTTGTTTCAACAAATTCATTTGTTGAATTCGTAATGGCTTCATTTGGATTCGCTTTTTTGGTTTCTGTTTATTTAGATGTTAGCTTCTGACCACTTGTACAAGAAAACTAAGCTGAGGAGAAATTTTCTTTTTGCAGATTTGCAATAAACACTCATAGAAAAAGATGTTTACATGAAGCTTTATTGGCATTTACGGGACACCCTGTATATTTTATATACACCTTTAAAAAACAAAAAGGGCACCATATCAAAATAGGGCTAGGGCGCAATCAAACCTAAATCCGCTTCTGCTTGCTAGATATTCGCTAAAGACAAGAATATCCGATTTTCTTCAAAGGGAAATATGTTGGAAACAATCAAAGATAGAAAGAATAAAAAAATGGAGTTTTCCGGAATTTACTCTGGAATACTAAAAAGATATTTTCGCGATCGTCTTTTGTTTCACTAAAGTGCTCGAGCATAAACGTAGATTTTCTTAAATGGAACACGTACTTGATTTTCATATTATTGAATAGCTCTTTTTAAATATTTTTCGGTGATATAAAGTTTGACGTAGTTATTCATTTGATTTACGATGTTATGGAGTGAAAACTATTTTTCACGGCAAAACGTAAACATATGATAAACATAGATTTTTGTTAAATAGATTGCGTTTATTATGGAACAATTGAAAAAACAAAAAAACGATGTTTTAATGACTAGACCTCGGATTTTTTAGCAAATGCTTATTAGTTAATATTAGATATACATTCGTGAAATTAAAAATGGGCTTGTTTCAGGTAATTTTAAAGACAATAGGCCACATTCACTGTAAATGCTTATTATGCTTATTTCAACATGTATATGCTTATTTTTTGAATTCGTGCTTATTTGTGCTTATTTGTGCTTAACGTGCTTTCTTATGTCTATTTTTCTTTTTCATCTCAAAACTTAGAGCCTCGAAAAAACTAAATGTTTCCATCCTCCTAACTGTACACTATTGCAATTAAGCAAAAAGTAGGTAGATAAGTACTTATTTAAAATTTGTGGGTAGAGGTTGTTCGGGATTTAGAAAACAGTTATTTTTGAAAGAAAATTCAGGTGCAGGTAATCATATAAATTTACAAAGAAGTTTTTAGGTTTACTTTACAACAACTACCGGTACATACAACTTTTTGCAAAATGAGAGACACATGATAGGCCTTGAATACTTTCAATAGAGACGTAAAATAATTATCATAAATGTTTGTACTAAGCTTTACAGGAAAGGCTATTTGAAATATAAGGTGTTTATACACGACATGTATTGTGTCCACTTATTAGAACTTGTGCGCCCTTCCTAAGATTTGTTCTCAAGAATGTAAAGATTTTTAAGAAAATGTACTTTACTCAAATATATTTTTACTTCAGAAATTTGTTTGCTATTTAGCTAAAGAATTTTAAAAGGGCCTACCAAAATGCTTTTTATTAGTTATCGCTCCTCCTTCTTTTCAACAGATAAAATACATGCACTCTAAACTTAAACTTATTTTGCTGTAGTAACTCGTGCTGCTGGTAAAAGAAATAATAACGCAGTACGTATGTTTGCAAGTCCAGCAGTTCAATTGTTTTAAAATTAGTGTCATACAAAATGAAAAAA
Source organism: Ignelater luminosus (assembly GCA_011009095.1). Taxonomy (NCBI): domain Eukaryota; kingdom Metazoa; phylum Arthropoda; class Insecta; order Coleoptera; family Elateridae; genus Ignelater; species Ignelater luminosus. The sequence goes on from VTPC01005263.1 coordinate 77,638, forward strand.
GAAAAACTCCCAAAAAATGTTTTAATAAAACAGTGGTTGAATGACTTTGATTGCATCTGGATGTTTGCTACGATACCACAATACACCAGGTAAGAGAAGATATTGCTGGAAGACCGATTTGGTTTTCAGTGGATGAAACTAGTGATGCAGTTGGAAACTATGTTACCAATTTCATAGTAGAGAAGTTAAATAAATTTAGTTCAGCTCGATCATATTAATTATGTTTAAAAGTATTGGAAAAACAAATAGTAAAACCATAGCGTATCTTGTAAATTCTTGCTTAAGATTTCTTTTTCCAAACGAATTTAATGACAAGAATGTTTCAATTATGTATACCAATGCAGTCACTTATTTGGTATCTGCAACACACATCCTTCAACTTTTCAATTTGATACGTGTGTCATGTTTAGCGCATGCCTTTTACCGAGTAGCAGAACAAATTCGAGATGAATTCTCGAACGTGAACGATTTCATTTCTACAGTTGAAAAAGTTGTTCTAAAAGCACCTTTAAGAATAGCACACTATAAATCAAAATTACCCAATGTACCTTTACTTTCCCAACCCGTTGTAACAAGATGGGGAACTTGGTTAAAAGCAGTTGAGTTCTATACAAACCACTTTAACGAAATAGTCGAAATAGTTAATGATTTCAGAGAAAACGATGCGTCTTATAAACAGAAGTAATAGAAATCATTGCAAGACATACTCCTAAAACATGGTGTTAGAAGTTTGAAACGTTCATCACTTATATTGAACTGTATAGAAAAATAAATAAAAATAGAAAAAGATAAAGATAGCCTCACTTTTATTTTCTTGCATAGACAGAATAAATAATAAAGAAAAAAATGCCTGTAACTAATGACCAATTAGCAGCTTTAATTAAACAATAATCACTGGCTTTATCATTACTAACTGAACAGTTAAAATGCAAATCTGAAAAAGTGGAAAGAAATATTCCATGGTCAGTACCGTTAGATATAGAAAAAGGAGATTGTGCACAAAACTTTGAAGATTTTGTATTAGCATGGAAAGATTATGAAACTGCAACGGGAATGAACAAATGGTCAATTGAAGAAATGAAGAGACAAATGATAATGTTTCTTACTGCGATAGGTAGTAAACCATTGATAAAATTTAACCGATTTCAACTTACAGATAAAAACCAGACTGATGTAAATACTGCAATAGAAGTTATTAGAAAAAGGTTAGGTTCACAGAAGAATGTAATTTATGACAGAGCTATGTTCAATTCATGCAATCAAGTAGTAGATGAAACCTTTGATGAATATTTTTTAAAACTACAAAAACCAGAAGTTAAATGTGAATTTGAAAACTTTGAAAATGATTTATTGAGAGATAGAGTAATACTAGGCATTAAAAATAAAGATCTAACAAAGAGAATGATGTCGAAGACAGATTTAACCCTAGAAAATGCTATCGATATATGTAAAGTTAAAAAGTTGACGACAAAACGTTTAGAAGATATTAAAGAAGATAATACGGTTAATAAAATACAGACAGATAAGAAACAACCCAGAAAATGTTTCTTTTGTGGTAAACAACATGAATTTAAAAAGAGAATATGGCCTGCATGGGGTGGAAAATGCAGTTTTTGCAGCGGTTATAATAATTTTGAAATAGTATGTAAAAAGAAAAATAATAAAGCAACAAGAAAAAGTACAGAAACCAAGAAAAAGTGTGATAGAAGAGTAAAAGAAGTTACAGAAAAAAAATTCAAGCAATAGTAAATGTAAGGAAACATTTAAAATAGATAAAGTGACAGACAATTCAGACAATGGTGAAAACGTGATTGCAGAATTAAAATTTAAGATAAATAGTGAGTGGATAGTAATAAAATGTGAACCAAATACTGGCTCAAGTATTTGCATCATAGGCTATAAGAACTAGCGTAAACTTTTCAAAATAATCTAAAATTAACTTATTATAATCAGTGGTGGGACCAATATTCCTGTATGTGGTGAAGTTTATTTAAGATGTTTGCATAATGATAAATCTTATGGCATAAAATTTGTTGTAGTTGATGTTAATCATGGACCGTTACTGTCTGCTAAAGCTTATAAACATTTAGAGTTAATAAAATTTTGTAATTTGATAGATTCTAGCAAAGCAGATGTGTACATCAAAGAAGCTCAAGATCTAGTGAAGAAATATAACAATGTATTTAAAGGGTATGGCACAATAAGTGGTGAAGTAAAACTTGAAATAAACAGCGAAATTAAACCTGTAATACAAACTGCAAAAAGAATACCAGTTTCGTTAAAAAAAGATTTGAAACAAGAACTAGATAAGGTAGTAAAAGATGACGTTGTAAAAAAAGAAGATAAACATACCAATTGGGTGAGTAATATTTTGATAGTTGGAAAAACAATTCGTTCAGAATATGCCTTGACCCAATTCCCTCGAATAATGCTTTTAAAAAACCAAATTATCAATTTACTACAATTGATGAGATTCTACCGGTGCTGGAAAATGGAAAAATATTTAGTTGTGTTGATGCTAAAAAAGAATTTTGGCAGATCAAGTTATGTGAAGATGGTAGTAAATTAACTGCTTTTTGGACCCCATTTGGTAGATATCCATAAAAAAGATTACCATTTGGTATAGCGCTTGCTCCTGAAATATTTCAAATGAAAATCCAAGAAATATTATCCGATTTAGAGGGAATCGAAGTATTAGTAGATGATATTATTATTTTTTGATGTGGTGATACTAGAGAAGAAGCTTTAAAATATCATAACAACAAATTATTATAACCTTTTCAAAGATTAGAAGCTAATAATTGTAAATTAAACTTATCAAAATTAAAATTATGTCAAAATAAAGTTAAATTTTATGGACATATTTTAACAAACGATGGATTGAAACCTGATATGTCAGTAGTACGTTTTATTGGCATGATGACATAATATTTGTCAAAATATATAAAAAACTTATCAATAGAAATTACTAATTTAAGAAAACTTACTCATAATGTCGCTGAATGGATCTGGGCAGAAATAGAAGAAAAAGAATTTTCAAAAATCATTGAAATTGTACAAGATATTAAGACTTTGAAGTACTACAATTCAAATGAGACTCTGATTATGGAATGCGACTTAAGTAGCTATGGACTTGGAGTGGCTTTATTTCAAACAAATGGAGTAATTAGGTGTGCATCTAGAACATTAACAAAAGCAGAAGAGAAGTTCGCAGAGATTGAAAAAGAATTGCTTTCAATTGTATTTGAATGTGTAAAATTTGATCAAATAATTGTAGACAACAAAGTAATAGTGAAGACTGATCATAAACCATTATTGACAATCTTTAAGAAACCTCTTTTAAATGCACCTAAAAGACTACAGAATATGTTAATGATTCTTCAAAGATATAATATAGAAATTCAGTATATAAGTGGAAAAGAGAATATAGTAGCAGATACACTATCAAGAGCACCGTTACATACAAGTTTTCAAACAAAAGAACAGAAAAATGCTCCTATATACAAAACAATTGAAAATACCAACATAATAAAGTATCTACAAGTTACAACACAAAGAATGAAAAGTATTAAAGAAGAAACGGCTAAAGATTCAGCATTACAGAATATAAAGAAATATATTATTAGAATTTCAATTCTAGCGGTAAAACTTTTATAGTTGATGGTTAACCTGGGTATATGTGACGTTGTAGCTGTGTAATTAGAAAAATGGCGATTACGCTTGTTTTGTCTTACAAATAAAGTTAATTTTGTTATTTAAAAGTGAGTTTATTTAATAAAACAATAGGTTATTTGGCCCAGAAGTGTGAAAGTACTTGTAGTGTGTGGATATTTACCATTTTCAGTGTGGTTTATTCTCTCTATTATAGTATTTTCGATATTTTTAAAACTTGCTTCTATGCTATGTGCGTTGTAAGACCACGTCAAGATGGCAACCTCAAATCTTGAATACGTTTCAATAAACAAGTTTACTGGTAAAAACTATCCACAATGGAAGTTTCAATTAAAATGTGCCTTAATGGCTAAAGGTCTTTACGGATGCGTTGATGGAACTATTAAAAAACCTGCAGCAGATTAAACGACTAAGTTGGAAAAATACTGCAAGGAAGATGCAATGGCATTGTTTTTGATTTCGTCTTCCGTTGATTATAACCAGATAAGATTAATAGAGAATTGTAATTCAGCTGTAAAAGCTATAGAAAAGTTAGACGGCGTTTATAAACAAACAACTGAATTTAACAAAATGGCCTTGCTCGAGAAATTTCATAACCTGAACATGAAAAAGGAAGATTCTGTGATTCAATACATCACGATAGTGGAGAATTTGGCACACGAGTTGAAAGATGCAGGGGAAAATATTAGTGAAACGGCAATAATCACAAAGGTGTTGAGTACTTTGCCTGTATAATTTAGAAATTTTATGCAGGCCTGGCTTTCTATGGAAGAGACACGTCACACATTATCGAACCTGACAAATCGATCGTTGACTTTATTTTACTTTGACTGTAACCGAGAATTTTGATGCTGCCTTATCAGTAAGTGAAAGTTACAATAACAAACGAGTTGTCTGTTATAACTGCAGGAAATCTGGACATTGTAAAGAAAAAGTGGAAAGTAAGACTGAAAAAAAAGTAAATTTAATTATAAATCTAATTCTAAAAAGATGGCGTTTGGTGTGTTTGACAAAAACGTAAATAAAAAGTCAGAACTGAACGGTTTTAATTTGGATGGTGGTGCTTCTTTTCATATGACTTATAGAAAAGATTTTCTACATGATTTCCAAGAGTTAAATGATTCTGTAACTCTAGGAGATAACAGTGTGTTGAAAGTAACAGGGAAAGACAAAATTGAAGTACGTAGATTGATTAAAAATCAGTGGACAGACGCAGTGATTAATGAAGTATTCTATATCCCTGAACTAAAACAAAACTTGCTATCTGAAGGTGTATTAACCGGTAAAGGTATGAAGATAGTGAAAATTCAAGAAAGTGGAAGAATATTTTATAATGATGAGTTAGTAGGCGTGGCACTAAAGGGTGAAAACAACATTTATCATCTACAAATGGAACCTTTGGTGAATCAGGTAAACAAAACTGAAAATATTTCAATTTGGCACAAAAGACTCGGCCATATTAACAATAAGTTTTTAAAGAGAGTACCTAATGTAGTGGATGATATACAAATGTCACACGTAGACAAGAAGCATTTTTGCACTGGATGTATAGTAGGTAAACAGCACAAAAGTTCTTTCAAATCATGTGAAAAAAGGAAAACTAAAGCTGGTGGCTTAATCCATTGTGATGTTGGAGGGCCTCTCCCACAACCATCGGTGAGTGGATTTAATTATTTTCTATCGATGAAAGACAATTACTCACACTTCAGATTTGTAAGATTTTTAAGACACAAATCTGGTGTAATTGATGAATTAAAAGATTTTATTCAGTTTTGTGAGTACCAAGATAAAAATTTGTATTCACTGAGAAGTGATTGTGGATTGGAATTTTGCAATAAAGAAGTGAATGAATTGCTTAAAAATAAAGGGATAGACTGCAACACTAGTGCTCCTTACACTCAAGAACAAAATGATAGGGTAGAAAGAGAGATGAGGACGGTAGTAGAAATTGCTAGGACAATGTTACTGGACAGTAAATTACCTGGTTACCTGTGGGCCGAGGCAGTAAATACTGCGGTGTATTTACTTAATAGAACCCCTAATAGTAAGATCTACT